>BQKN01064764.1:221233-235772 GCA_022839385.1 Asparagus kiusianus
ACATAAGCTTTACACTTCTGAGATCTCACGCGGATCGACGAAGTTCTGTTTCTGAATCCCACGCGGATAGACGAAACTCTGCCGGATTTTACCGGAACAGATCTTGAAGAGTCGGCGGTCCACGGATATCAACATCCCCATCACAGGCCAACAACCCACGCAAGCGAGACCGTACCAAACCGGGCTCTCGTGTTTATTTTCGTTTAAGTTGTACCCCTTTGTTTTCATTTTATACTGTTGTAACGATCGAAGTTGTAACAGATACCAAAGTAATGAAAACAGCAACTTTTACCGGAAACACCGGTCTATGGATCTGACGAACTCCTCTTCCTTATATCGAAGAACTCGATCCGATCTCCTCCTCCTCTCTGAAATTTGTGCTCCTCGGTCTCTAATTCAGCAGGGCTTCGCCAAGGCTCGAGAATTCCAGATCTATACAAATGAAGGCCTTAGGGCTATATTTATAGGCTTCAGGAGCCTTATTTTTGGATAATAACGGCCGATTCCCTCTTATCTTTAGTTATAAGCACTTCATCATGTTCTAGGATAACTTTAGATCAGTTGGAGCAAAATACAATCGGTTAACGGGCGAAACAGCTTCGAAACACCCTCAAAACAACGTTTTTGGGCCGGGAGACAGTCCGAGTGTCTTGGCCTTGGCCGAGACAGTTAGATTATCTCTGCTATTTTGTCTTTAACTCTCTCACATGACCTCCAAACGAAATGATTCAAGATGCGTTGGAAATCTGACGAAGAGATCTACAACTTTTGTCTTTTGAGTTTTTTCATATTCGAATCGAATCATGACCACAATCTTCATTCTTCTCTGAGACACCAACACTGTCTCGGAATTCCGAGGCAGTTTATATTGTCTTTGGTATTTTGGATTTATCTCTCTCATACGATCTCAGAATGAGTTGATCCAATATGTGTTGGAAATATAACAAGGAGCTCAACAACTTTTGTCTTTAGAGATTCTTCATATTTGAAACAAATCATGGTCAAAGCAGCTCTATAATATCCGAGATAGTCCAACTGTCTCGGCCTTGGACAAGATAGTACAAATATCTATCTGCTGTTTTATCTCTAACTCTCTCATCTGATCTCAGAATGAGTTGATCTAAGATGCATTGGAAAGCTATCACGGATATCTACAATTTTTGTCTTTTAAGATTCTTCGTATTTGAAGCTAATTATGGTCAAAATAGATCTATAAAGCCCGGGACAGTCCAACTGTCTCGGCCTTGGCCGAGACAGTGCAACTGTCTCTCTGCTGTTTTGCCTCTAACTCTCTCATATGACCTCAGAATAAAGTTATCCAGGATGCGTTGGAAATCTGAAGGAGAAATATACAACTTTCCTCTTTTGAGCTTCTTTAGATTCAAAGCAATATAGTTTCTACTAAGGACAAGACACTTAGAGTGTCTCCGCTAAGTCCCAGACACTTAGAGTGTCTCCGCTAAGTCCCGGACACTTGAAATGTCTCTACTAAGGCTCGGACACTGTTCAGGCGCACCTCAGTTATTTTTGTTGTATTTTCATCATCTAAACTCATAATTATGTGATTCAAAGTGCATAGGAGGAGATCTACAATCTCCCATGGGTAGATCATATTCAGAATTGACGAGATACGAGGGGCGCTTCATCTTTCGTGAGTGAAACGTAACTCATAAACAGATTGTATCTTCGTTATTCTGCTATTATGTTACTTCATATGGTTTGTCGACTCACTTTATACATATGTCGACGTCAGATAAACCTCTTTAACTCGGATAATGACGCTCATCGTCTTCTCTCCATTTCCAGCTGCGTGTGGGGACCCATAGGTAATTTTTATGCCTACAGATACCCCCTCCAAAGTGATTCAATCTTGTTTCTTTTATAGAAGAGACTAAAATACTTTGGATGTGCTAGGGCAAACCTTCAGTTGGTGTAAAAGGACCTGTAGTTGGCTTCAATTTTTGAATTCTTCAATTTTTTGTCTATTCAATATTTTAACGAACAACTAAAATTTCTCTGGCACTGCGTTTATCATCTGGCTGTTGTCGATGTCTCGAATCGAAACTGATGAGTTGGTTTTAGCTCATATCGTTGAGTTGACTTTGAACTGACTATCTTCATCAGAAACTCATATCTCAACTTTGGAGTTGATTGGAGGCCATGCGTTGACCGTTATTGCCACGTGTTAACCGACGTTGACCTAGGGCTACACGTTGATCGACATTGACCTAGGACTACGCGTTGACCGGCGTTTACCTTAGGGTTTTGCATTGACCAGTATTGACTTTTTATCGCAACGCATTGACCTCCATTGACTTTCGTCACAACGCGTTAACTGTTACCTACACAGTTTATGCTCTTAAGGCGTTGGAGCATGGCGATCCCAAATGTTAGGGTTCCAGGACCAACTGTTAAAGCTAATTCATCTGCATGAATAGATCTTATCCTGAAGTTGTCGGATCCTTGAGTCACGAGACCAATTAATGAAGCTGGTACGTCAATAACTCTTGTCTTTATAGGATTTTTGGCAAACTCTCAGCCATCAACGGGTTTGATGAGTATTTACCGACTACCGTTTGAGTTGGGCTAGCATGCAGATTGTTTAAGTCCATTCTGTATGTAACGTTATGCCAAAGAGTTAACTCTTTTAGTTTTACGAGATTGAATACATAGATTTCATCTTTCTCACGAGAATAGACTACCTGACAACGCACGTTAGGTGCTGACTTATCCCTACTTAGGCTTCGGGATAAAAGTCCTCAGACTTGGATTTTGGTATCTTCTTTAATCGGTGAAAGACTAAATCGGCAACGCGTGCTAGGCGTTGACTTATCCCTTCTTAGGATTCAGGATAAAATTTCCCGTACGTGTGAGGCACGGATTTTACGAGTTAAAAAGTAGTGTCTTCTCTTAGGGCAAAGACGAACCCGATGTTGGAGAGGAAGAATTATATATTCTATCTCCAGTTACAAAGAAAACTCAAAGTGAGATCTCCACTTTGAGAATCTAAAGAGTAAAACTAAGAGTAGGATCTCCAATCAGAGAATCAAAAATATTCGGATAACCCTAACCGTCGGAAGGTTTGACTACCGAACTAAAGGTAAATTTCTTGTTTATCGAGAGTGAATTGTTATTTTGGCCCTAACTGTAGAAAGGTTTGACCAAGCGGGAGTTTGAGGTGACCCTAATTATAGAAAGGTTTGATCACTCGATTTGAAAGTGGACCTCTTATTCATGGAAGGAATCGAGAGAAGATTTTAGGTTTGGCCCTAACTGCAGCAAGGTTTGACCAAATGGGCGGTTTGAACGATCCTAATTGTTTAAAGGTTTGATCGTTCAATTTGTGGACCTCTCGTTCATGGAAAGAATCAAGAGGGGATTTTGATTGTGGTCCTAACTATTTAAAGTTTTGACCAAGTGGGAGTGAAAGTATAAATCACAGTGAGAGTCTTGACTTATACGAATCACTCAGTGGGGGTTTTCGATGTCAAATGACGAGATCTTGACACGAAGGGGATTTGAAAATCGCAATAGACCATACGAATTAAAATTTCCAGTGCTATGTCAGGACTTTAACAACGGGAGTTTAGTGTTTATCACTTTGTTTGTAATGGCTGGGTTATCCCTAAGAATATTACATGTAACATTCTTCTGGGAACTTCTCATTACATGAATTATCCACCCCAGCTTTCTTTGCAAAACTAGATTTAATGAGGAACATATTGTCCTCAATTGCATGTTCGGGTTATCCTTAAGAATATAAGATTCTCCAGGAACTTTCTGTCAAATGTAGGAAACAGTTTAGATTCATATACCTATTGGAGTATAGAGGGAGCAGTTTAACATCATATACCTGATGGAGGATTGAGAAGTAGTTTATACTCGTATACTCTTCGGAGTCTTGATTCAGATTAATTTAGCGTTATGACGCTAGCTTCAACCAAGATTTGGATGCTATTCTTGAGGGCAAAACAAGCCTTGGTGGGATGAAGGATCCTCCTATGGTACATGCAGTACTTTGGATCCGAAGTATTATTAGCTTCCTCCTAATTTTTGATAGGTGGCAGCTTGATCTTATTGTTTACGAGGAGGGATTCAAAAATGGCCGGAACGTCTTCATCCTTGAAGGAGTATTCTTTTTGGAATCATGGATTTGAAGTCTTTTGTTGTCTTCTGGGTTGCTGATGTAATGTCTGATTAACATCAACAGCTGGTGCATGTGCCTTATCCTTTCCACGGGAAGCGAAGATTGATTTTGGAGGGTTAGCCGTTGGTTGGCTTCTCTCGACTTTCTTTCTTTTGAGGAAGCGTTTAGCCTGCTCTCCGCGCACCTTTAACTCTCTCCAAGTCTTGGACGATGCTACTCCCATAACTTCCAAGATATCAATGGACAGATTGTTATGATAGGTTTGGAGGATGAAGTCCTCTATGACTGGATCTCGGCAATTCATCGCCTTATTTCAGAACGCTTGACGAACTCGTCGACCGTCTCTTCATCTTCCTGTTTCTCCTTAAAGAGCGTCCTGATTGATACCTCGGTGTCATCATCAAAGAAATTGCTGAGAAATAAGCTTTCCATGTCATCCCAGCTGTTTACGCTTCCAGGCTTGAGACAACGGTACCAATCAAAGGTAGCACCGTGAAGGGCGCCCATGAATGACCGAATCATCAAGGCTTCATTACCTGAAATAATCCTCTATTCATCCTTTAATAGTCCCTACGTCTAGTAATTCCTGTGTGTAATCGAGTTAGACGATGTGATATGAGGGGGTATGAACTAGAAGGTCGGGTCGACTTTTCCTTATCAGCCATGTTAATCGTGATTACGAATATGAGGGGGTCTGAACTAGAAGGTCGAGACATTAGTTGGGCTATTCTCGAATTGACTCTTCTTCGTGGAAAGAAGTTGGGGCTAGAACCGCTTGAAACAATCGGAGACTTTTCCTTATTGACCATGTTAATGGTAACTTCTGGGAGTTCGTCATCTCGAATGGCCAATCCTCTTTTGTGGAAACACCTTGATTTAGGCTTCAATGCTTCAGTGTAGATCCTTTCGAATACCGAGACTCTCTGTGGAGCGGTCTTGGGGCAACTACATTCTGATAACACTACTCTGATTAACCTCTCACAAGGGCAGTAAGAGTCCGTTTCTGGGGTATTTCTCTTTCGAGACTTACCACCAGCCTAATAGTACAACTCATCGGAGTTGTGGCCAGAGCAACCTATTGGCTGTTTATCAGGTATAACGTCGTCTTCTGCCAGACATATTTTCTTCTGAATAAGCAACGCCTTGTTGGCATTTGTAGGAGTCACACGTTTGGCATCACACATTTGTGAGGGTGAAACCCTAACGGGCTCCAAGCCTTCTGTAAGCACCCCTAAGCGGGCGGTTACAGAAATTAGCTGTTGGGAGGTCGTGTACGACCCCTAGCCTGAAGAGTCGCTCGGGATTTGTTCACCGGTCCCAAGTATTCTTTGATAGGATTTTTGCCTCGATCTTCATGTAGAGGACCTAGGCGATCCTTCAATAGAATTCTGAATTTGGAGAGACCCACGCTGCCGTAGGCACTGATTTGACTTTTGGCACCCAAACCCATTTATACTTGGGTGATTTCTTAACCACCTCTTCTTTCTATATTTCTTGTACTTTTCACACAAGGATCCGAGCGTGCTTCTGAATGCGCTCCTCTAGAGTAGAGCGGTTCTGTTCAACACGAATCCATTCGCTAGTAGGTGATTTGGAGAATAATCACGAAGCTTGCTGTGGCGATGGTTTATCCACTTGGTGTCTCCTGGACTTCTGATCCACTAGGTAGCGGAGCCCGTCTACTTGCTCCAAAGCCTTAGCAAATTGGCAGGCGAAATGTTAGCGGCGCCTTTGACAAGCCCTCTTTGATAAAGTTGGCACGCCTTTAGCAGTCAACTCCTTAATGGAGACGGTGTCCGGATCTGCGGCTTTGGCTTCATCGAACACCAGCGGATCATTGTGAGGTGCAACTGCAGTAGCGGTAGTGGGGAGATCACCTTCTTGGGTCTTCAAATCTAAAGACCAATGGATCTTTTGGGACAAGGAGACCTTCCTACAATTGCGAGGAGAGGCAGATCTGGAGGAGGAGGAGGATACGTACTCCTCGAACTTCTGTTGGTTGAACTTGTATTCGACCTCTTTAACCACGGGGATCTTGATCGTCGGCTGCGGCACGACAGCCTTGGCAGTAAGGCTGTTGGCTCCCACTATGGTCGTCAGCTTGTTTGGTGTGAAAGTTAACATCTTCATCGAGGTATTCATTATAACTTCAATCCTTACAATGAAAACAAAAAAATATAGTCTTTTTATAAGACTCTTACACAACTTTCATCAAAACAAACGCAACAGACGTTTATCACAAGCTGTTTGTGTGGGATCTTTGCCTGTGTCGGGGACATTAATATCCATGGACTACTAAGTGATCAGATCAATCCGGAGTTTTGTTGATTCATGAAAGAATCAAGAAACGGAAGCAATTATCTCGGCAACAGCGAGATAACCACTCTTCTCTAGATCGCAGCTAGGTACGATCTCAAGGGAAGGAACCGGGCTATGGATCTGATGAACTCCCCTTCCTTATGTCGAAGAACTCAATCCGAACTCCTCCTCCTCTTTGAAATTCATGCAGGGCTTGAGAATTCTAGATCTGTACAAATGAAGGCCCTAGGGTTATATTTATAGGCTTTAGGAGCCTTGTTTTTGGATAATAACGGTCGATTCCCTCTTATCATCAGTTATAACCACTTCATCAAATTCTAAGATAACTTAAGATCAGTTGGAGCAAAATCCAGTTGGTTAACGGGCAAAACAGCTTCAAAACAGCCTCAAAACAGTATTTTTGGACCGGGAGACAGTCCGAGTGTCTTGGCCTTGGCCGAGATAGTTTGATTATCTCCGCTATTTTGCCTCTAACTCTCCCATATGACTTCCAAATGAAATGATTCAAGATGCATTGGAAAGCTGATAAAGAGATCTACAACTTTTTATTTTGAGATTTTTCATATTCAAATCGAATCATGACCAAAATTTTCATTCTTCTCCGAGATACCAACACTGTCTTAGAATTCCGAAGTAGTTTGTACTATCTTCGGTATTTTATCTTTATCTCTCCCATATGATCTCGGAATGAGTTGATCCAAGATGCATTGGAAATCTAACAAGGAGATCTACAACTTTTGTATTTTGGGATTCTTCATATTTGAAATGAACCATGGTCAAATCATCTCTATAATGTCTAAGACAGTCCAACTGTCTCGGCCTTGGCCGAGACAGTGCAAGTGCCTTTCCCATGTTTTGCCTCTAACTCTCTCATCCGATCTCAGAATAATTTGATCTAAGATAAGTTGGAAATATATCGAGAATATATACAACTTTTGTCTTTTAAGATTCTTCATATTTAAAGTGAATCATGGTCAAAAAAGCTCTATAAAGCCCGAGACAGTCCAACTGTCTCGACCTTGGCCAAGACAGTGTAAGTATCTCTCTGCTATTTTGCCTCTAACTCTCTCATACAACCTCAGAATAAAGTTATCTAGGATGTGTTGGAAAGCTGGAGGAGAAATCTACAACTTTCCTCTTTTGAGCTTCTTTATATTCAAAGCAAGATAGTCTTTACCAGGGCCAAGACACTTGGAGTGTCTCCGCTAAGTCCCAGACACTTGGAGTGTCTCCACTAAGTCCCGGACACTTGAAGTGTCTCCACTAAGGCCCAGACACTATTCAAGCATGCCTTGGTCATTTTTTCTATATTTTCATCATCTGAACTCAGAATTATGTGAGTCAAAGTGCGTAGAAAAGTCAACAAAGAGATCTACAATCTCCCATGGGTAGATCATACTCGGAATGGACGAGATATGAGGGGTGCTTCATCTTTCGTGAGGAAAACGTAACTCCTGATTGGATTGTATCTTTGTTATTCTGCTATTACGTTGCTTCATACAGTTCGTCAACTCACTTTATGCACATGTCGACGTCAGATAAACCTCTTTGACTTGGATAATGATGTTCATCGTCTTCTCTCTGTTTCCAGCTGGGTGCGGGGACCCATAGGTAATTTTTGATGCCTACAGAGCAAAGTGGAGATCATTCTTTGGTGTTTGAGCATTCACTCTTCTCCCTCTCTCTTGTTATCTATAGAGAAGTTTTTCTAAACTCAATCTAGATTTACATTTATATTGTTTGATTATCATTTTATTAAGCTAGTGCTTATATTGAGTTTAGTTGATTTGATTTATCTCATTGTTTACACACACAACCATTGAGCTTATTGTATTTGCATACATAGTATAATTTGGATTGTGGGGTTTGTGACATTGAGAGTGAGCTTACTTTTTGTTCACATCCATTGTAGAGAACAAATTTATTTGTATTGTGAGCCTAATTGTGAGTTTCACTTTGTATTATACTAGTACACCAAGAGGAGTGTGTGATGAGAGACGGGGTCATCCCAAGAGGATGGAGTAGGTGGTAATACCTAGAGAGAGGTTATAATTCCTAACACTTGAGGGAGATATGGGCTAGAGACCAACACTTGAGGTGGTAGTTAGTGTGTTTACATTGTGAGTGATTGTAAAGTTTTCGATGAGCTAGAAAACCGAGTGTGAGGTGTAAACGTTATTCGGGTGAGCGTAGAAAATCTAGTTATGATAGTGGAGATCTCCTCGAGGTGAGGAGCGGAGACGTAGGTCGTGGGGACCAAACTCCGTGATCATATCGTTTGTTTGCGTTTGTCATTGGCGTTCCTTTATATTCGTGCTTATCATTTATATCGCTTTTGTCAATTGCTTGTTGTTTATATTACCCTATCACTTTAGTTGTTTGTTTACCCCTTTTGTTACTTGTATATCCTTGTACATATATTGTTCATATCTCTTATGTTAGGATATATTTGTTAATTAGTTTTTAAATTGGTATAAATCGGATTAGATTAGCATAAACCCTATTCACCCCCCTCTAGGGTTCCTTCCTAGTGGTATTAGGGTGCTTTCAGACTTATGCGAAGATATTTATCTAGGAGATTGTGAGATTTCATGAAGTTCCAGAGACGATCGTATCAGATCGAGACTCAATTATTTACTTCATATTTCTGGAGGAGTTTCCAGAATTCTTTTGGCAGTCAGCTATCTTATTCTAGTGTTTTCCTCCCGCCGACGGATGGGCAGACGGGGAGAGTTAACCAAGTGTTGGAAGACATGTTGCGGGCATATATTATTGATTTCCAGGGCAGCTGAGAGGATCACATTTTATTGATTGAGTTTTCTTATAACAACAGCTATCAAGCGATAACTAGTATGGCTCCGTATAAGGCATTTTATGGGATGCCTTGCAGATCCCTGATTTGTTGGGCAAAGCCGGAGCATAGTTATTACTTGGGCTGGAACGTGTGAAGCAAACTACCAAGAAGATAGCAGTGATTCAGGAGTGCATCCTTATGGCGCAGAGTTGTCATAAGAGTTATGTAGATTAGAGGCGACGAACATTAGGCCAGATTGAGAATAATGTATTGTTGAAAGTATCTCTGGTGAAGGGAGTTCAACGATTTGGTAGGCGGGAAAAACTAGCCCTGAGGTATGTTGGTCCGTTCAATATTGTTGAGCGCATTGGAGCCGTTTAGTATCGGCTAGATCTTCTAGCATCAATGTCAAGTATACACGATGTTTTACATGTTTCAATGCTTAAGAAGTATTTACGCAATAAGGAGCAGCAGTGAGTATTAAATGCACCAGAGATTGAGCTTTATGATGACTTGACTATGATAAAGATTCCTATGTGTATTCTTGCTAATGAGGACAATAAGCTTAGAAACAAAGTGATACATTTGATTAAGGTTTAGTGGAACCAAAACGTAACTGAGGAGGCTTCTTGGGAGTACGAGGAGGATAAGCATCGCGACTACCCGCACCTGTTTGAGCAAGAAGATATGATTTGATTATGTTTTATTCATGCTTATGATTTGTCGATATGGTCATGTTTATACTTAACGCTAGAAATGGGGTGTTAACACTTGGCTCCTAATCATTCAGAATACATGGTATATATATGGAGGGTTCCTTGTTTGGATTTTTTGCCCGACGTACTAGTTTCGCTTAGTTAGGAGTTAAGTGGGAGTATTCGCATTCTAGATTATTAAGTATAGATATTGCTATTATACGATTGCAAAAAATTCGAGGACGAAATTCTTTTTAGGGGGGAAGAATGTAAAACGCCAAAAATTTGAATATTATGTGATTAATAATAATAAACATGTTATATGGTGATAAATAAAATATTTTGATGTTTGAGTATGCTAGGAATTAACTTGAGATTAATTCAATGTATAGGTGTGAATATATGAGTGCAAATGCACAAATCATGCACGAATAATAAATCTGAAAAATTAACTAGTTAAGGGTATATATATTTTTCACACTAATACAATTATAATTTGAGAAAACTCAAAAGTTAAAAGTTGTAGGAATCTTCAACAGCTTTCCAACAAATCTTAAATTACCTCATTCCGAGGTCGTATGTGAAAGTGACAACTAAAATACTAAACACAATTTACAGAAATACAGAGTAGTTGACTACATTGTATTGTAGTCGACTAGCGGGGGTTTTCCTAGGAACGCCAGATTTGATTTCAGGTCTGTTTTGTCTTATTTCGACCCGATAATATGTAGGAGTATATATACACATTTTTTCTGAGTTGTAAAGGGCTTTTCACGAATTTTTAGCAGTAGCCACCCCCTCTCTTCTCGCAAATCCTAAACCCTAGATCTCAGTTTGACCTTTCTCTGAGGTGTTTGTCGAAGAAAAAATGAGGTTTTGTGGTGTTTGGCAGAGGAGGGATCTTGCACGTGTGTCCAGAGGCTCGACACGACATTTTAGGCAAGATCACTTGCATCCAAACCTACACCCTTAGTTAATGAATGATTTAAAGTGTTTAAATTGATGTGTTGCATGCTTATTTATAACCCAACGTTTTAAAATGAGGTTTTTGATTATAAATCTTAATAAAATACTAGGTCTAATGATTTATCTTGCTGTTTATAATAGAAACATGATCATGATCAATTAGGTTGTGTAGATCATCGTTTGTAACTTGATTTCTATGTGTTAATCATGCTTAAAACCCTACACTTGTGATATAAAGGGCTTACATGTTAATCAAGTTTGATTAGACCCTAGATTTAGAATTAAATGAGTTTAAATGTTAATTAATGATGATTAAACCCTAGGTTTGGTATAATTAAGTTCTATAAACGTGAATAAATAAATTTATGTCTGTTCTATGCTTCATGTAAGCATGTTTATGCTTTTTATGTCGATAACCAGGGTTCATGTGAGATATTTGATTATTTGGGATATTAAACTTGATTAGCTTGAATCAAGATTTTAAATCATCATGGAGATAATTCTTTTTATTGGTATTTACTAGTTTTATACTATATTAAAATATGATAAACACGTGACGATTGCTAAGAGTTATATGTACACGGATGTGTGCATGTTTCTGCTTAGTAGTCGACTACTATGCTTAGTAGTTGACTACTAAGGTCCAGTTTGTTCTACAGAAACCGTCTGATTTCAGAGTAGTCAATTAATGTACAATATAGTCAACCACTAATAGTGATTCATGTTTTGCGGAGTCTGAATAGACTCAGTGTAGTCGACTACTATGCTTAGTAGTCGACTACTAAGGCTGTTTTGCTAAATATTGTGTTGTTTTGTTTGAAATGTGTTTGCGAGGTTCGAGCCGCACTTCCTCACATGTAATTACATGAATAAAGAAGTACAATGGCAATGCACACACATGAGTATCCCACAGGGGGTTTTGACAAGAATTGGGTTATTTATAATAGAGTTAGAGATGTTCATACACTCCTTGGATATCATTTATACGCACAACTTAGTACTATATGGGATAGTGCGTCGATATACCAGATTTACATAGTTTATACATGAGATGGATATCATTAATGAGCTCAGTTCAGTACTACATGAGGTAGTGCATCGATATTCTATTGCACAGGCTATTGAATCAGGTTTGGATGCTTTGTCTAGCTGTCTGTCTGCACGAGGGTGCGATGAGACTTGTGAGCCGTCTTTTTGGATACCTATATGGTAGGCCCTCTTGCACTCATGTTATGCACTGAGATTGCAATGAGACTAATGAGCCATGTACACTTTTTAGGATACCTATAGGGTAGTCTGTTGTACATGATGATGCTAAGTTTCAAATCTTGCAAAGAGTTGCACTAACATAGCTAATTGATAGCCTGAGTCTTTGGTGGATGTCAGTTATGGGTATGATTCATCATTGAGATATAAGACCATGATACTTTTCTCTTGAAAGTATTTATTCTATCTCCATAGTGATAGTGGAGGATAATATAAATATGATGTAATGATGTCTTTATTTCTTTTACTGCTTTCTTATTCCTTAGTTGAGGATCAATGATTAGCAATTCACAATTTGAGACAATGGCATATACATGAGGGTTTCCTTATTTCGATTATTTCGCTCAACGTACCAGTCTCGTGTTGTAGGTTTCTAATTGTTGATTTCATATAGGTTGTTTATTCTTAGTTCGGTATTAATGTTTAGATATCTACAATGTGAGACAATGATATATAAATGAGAGTTTCCTTGTTTGGATTATTTCGCTTGACGTACTACATCTCGTATTGTAGGTTTCTAAATGTTAATTCCACTTAGATACAGGGAAAATAAATCTAGGTAGACTATGTTTAATAGATAGAGCCTCCACTCCATCTAGTAGCCCTTCCTCTGGGGGAGAATGTAGGTGATTTTGCTGTAGCGCGCTGACGCTCTTTTTATGGTTCTTTTTGTTATTCTTTTTTCTTTCAGGCGGTACAGTGGTAGGGAGAGCCGCAGGATGACGGAGTTCTTACATAGTCGCTGTCACATAAGTATTAATAGAGGCTCCACAGTAGATTTTACATTTTTATTCAGACATTAGTATTTCATTTTCATATTGTAAAGGTAGTGTGCCTTAGTACGATATTTATTTGATTCTTGATGAGACCTTTATTTATCTTAGACAGTAAATATATTTTCATTGAGACATGATTTTTATTTATGAGATATCTTCTTCTTTATCATGTCTATCGTGTTCAGTTCTTTTTTTGCATGTTTTGTACCTGCACTTTTTTTTATTCCACTAGAGGATACTGCTGTGATTGGTGAAACCTGTTTGTATACAATTGTGGGTGCATGGTAGGTTTGATATCTATGGGTTCATCTTAGACTGCAGCCTTGTGTGAAACTAGGGGTGTCATATAACATGCATTGCCAGGTAGTCCATTCCCGTGAAATTGACAAAGTCTATATATTCAGTATCATAACACTAAGTCTAAGAGAGTTCATTCTTTTAGCATAATGTTACATGTGAACGAACTTAGACAATCTACATGCTAACTCAACTCAAACGGTAGTCAGTAAAGGCTTATCAAATCCGTTGATGGTAGAGGGTTTGCCAAAAATCTATGAATGTTTATGGGCCCATCAGCTGAATAGATGTGAGCCGTGACGTGACGTTTGAGAGCTTCTGCTCACAAGTAGCTTGTACCGTCTCTACATTTTCTCTTTGAAGCTCATCCTCACACAGGTCCTACGTAGTAAATCCCTTCAATCAAGATGCCTTCGAAGCGAGTGCAGAGAACAACTCCTTTATGATAAGGAGTCAACAGCTCCTAGATCAGAGTGGAGATCCAAAGTTTTTTGAAAATTCGTCCTAATCAATCGCGAACTCTCGAAAACTTTGGTGGGAGTTCTGTAGGCTGTCTAAAAATTGTTAGACCCCAGAGAGGGGTAATTAGGAGATAGTGTCAAAATTGGATGTCATTGCAAAAGAAAATACCATGCTTAAGGAAAAGAATGACATGTTAATTTTGGAAAATGAAAAATTAACCACATCTATAACTAGCTTATCTCATGAAAAAGATAATGCCATGTTAGAAGTAGAAAACATAAAAAATGATATTTCTTCTTTTATAAATAACTATTTATGTTCTACTTCTAATAAAAATGCTGTTCGCGGGAAAATTCGTGTTCTTCTTCATTGATTCCATTGTACACTTTCGTAATAGTTTATCGATTACAGAAATCCGGTCTTTTTATAAGATCCGGTTACAATGAAAAATCAAAATGAAATGAAAAAGATTACAACTTTCTTTCCTTGTTTGTCGAACGAATCGCGAGCTCCTGTTTTGCGGTCACTCGCTTGTGTGGGTTCTTTGCATGCGTCGGGGTTGTTTGCCGTGGACCACCGCGTGATCTCGATCCGGTCGGATCTACACGATATGACGGGTATTATCTCACGAGGGAAATAATAGCCGGGTGGGGTACTAATTCACCAAGGAAATAGTAGCCCAAGTGTCGAAATCGACCAAGCGAATTCGAGACTCTTCTCGGGATCTAAGAACCAAGCTTAGATCCGGAGGAAAATCGTATAGATCTCAGATCCGATCCCTCTCGAACTCCTGCCTTATTTGGCGTTGTCGATCGCT
>BQKN01064764.1:245772-258288 GCA_022839385.1 Asparagus kiusianus
TTTTGGTTTGTTGTTTTCAAGTGAAACAATTGAATACAATTGAAAATACATTTCTTGTTTCATACTTATATGCTTATATATGATTTCATCATTAGTTCAATGAAATCATATTTATTGTTTTTGAAAAGTTTGCAAAATATGCAAATTTATGAAAATATTGTATTTCTAGGTTATAGACTTCATAACAACATTTTATATCTTTTATCAAGTCTATACAATCATTTCATAAGGTTTCAAAATGTTGTTTAAGTCAAAATATCAAAATATCAATTTTCAAGTTTTCATGTTTTTGAACATATTTGCAAAATGATGATATTTTACATTTGGAAGTTCTTTTTTGAAAACCAGTTTTTGTAACATGTGTATTATCATGTTTACAATTATTTCCCAAAGGTTTATATTTTTTGGAATTTATTTGATATTTTTAAACAGGGTTTCAAAATCAGAAGAACAGCTTTCAAAACCTGTATTTTCATATATATGTTTGCGGTCGACCGCCACGGTCGACCGCGCCTATAATTTCCCTTAGTAGCCAGCAGAGACTTTCGCGGTCGACCGTCACGATCGATCGTCAGTCTGAAAAATTCCACGATCGACCGTCACAGTCGACCGTAAAACTTTCTGGATATTTTCTTAGGCTCGAAAGTAGCTCGCGGTCGACCGCGAAAATTCCATGGTCGACCGCCGTTCACCCCAACGGTCATTTTGGTACAGAATCAGATTTTTGATTCTTAGGCTTTTTGGTCTTCTCCTTTGGGGTTTTTGGCTGAGGTTTTGGGAGGCTATAAATACCCCCATTTCTCTCATCTTTCATGGGTATCAAAGAAGTTTTTAAACAAGGTTTAATAAGGGTTTAAGCTTGTTTAGTTTGTTTTAAGTTTAGGATTTTTTATTAACAAAGGAGTAAGCTTACATTGCAAATTGAGGGATTCATTCTCAGTCTTCTTCATCCTCTCCTTTGTGTTTATAGAGAAGTTTTTCTAACTCTTTTCTCTAGCATTTTTATTATTGATTTTCATATTCTTATTATTGCTAGTTTGCTATTTGAGTTAGAATTTATTTCACTCATTGTTTACACACACCCACTTGAGTTTATTGTATTTTCATACATAGTATATTTAGGTTGGTGAGAGTTGTAACAATTGAGTGTGAGCTTACATTATATTCTCATCCATATTAGAGAACAATCATTTGTTGTATTCGTGCTTAATTGTAAGATTCACTTTGTAATATACTTGTATACCGAGAGAAGTGTGTGGTGTAAGTCGGGGATCGTCCCAAGAGGAGTGGTGTCGGTTGATGAACCTAGGGAGAGGTAGTATCCGAGCACTTAAGGGAGATACGTCTAGATCCAACACTTGAGAGGATGTAGAGTGGGATTGCAAGAGTGGTGATTGTAAAGTTTTCGGTTAGCTAGAAAACCGAGTGTGAGGTGTAAACGTTATTCGGGTAAGCGTAGAAAACCCGGTTATGATAGTGGATTTCTTCCAGGGAGTGGGGAGCGGAGATGTAGGACGGAAGGTCCGAACTCCATGATCATATTGTATGTTTACATTGTTTATTTACACTATCACTCTTATCTTGTTTATGTTTATTTTACCCTTGCATTAGTTTATATATCCTTGCATATATTTCATCATATACCTCTTTGCTAGGATATATCTCTTTGTTCTTATTGCATATTCTTTCTCATATCATATTGTATATCTATCTTGTAAGAATATATTTGTTAATAAGTTTTAATTAGCGTATAATCGGATTAGTTTAGCATAAGACCCTAATCACCCCCCTAGGGTCTAACAAAAATTACTGTGGATAGCTGATCATCATCAAACACCGATGATGGAAGTTACAATTTGACAGCTTCTAGAAGGCTATAATTTAAAAACTTTCAAATAGATCGATGAAGGTTACAATCTGACGGCCTTCACAATAACCAATGAAAGCTCTAATTCCATAGCCTTCACAATCAGTATCGGGAGTTACAATCTGACGACTCTCATATTTTTAAAGAGACAAGACGAAGGTTACAGAACGACGATCTTTGCGACGCTCTGACAGAAGAGATTACAAGTCAATGATCTCTTCAATCTAAGATGCAGAACTCATCTCTGCACCCCAGAAATCAAACACAAGTGGCTGCATTCTAGAATTAAAGCAACGCAACCACTGCGTTATCAATCACTAACGCAACTCAAATTCAGCCGCGGACACAGCTCAAATCTAGTTGCTAACGTAGCTTCCAAATGCTGTGTTCGAACGTAGGATTCACGCCCAACAACGCAAGACCTGTGTTTGATTCATTCAAAATTGATTCAAATGGTTCCAGAAACCGTTTTTCACCCACGATCTGGGAAGCGATTTTTAAGGGGGCTGTTACATCCTATTAATGGGGCAATTAAGCCCCCATTAAGGAGCAGATTAAGGGGCGGTTACACATAATCCTCTTATAAATATCAGTAAACTCAACTGAGTTTGGGATGAATCTTTTTTGAGATCTTCAGATTTGGAGGCTCTTGGAGATCATCTTCATCGGCAACAGAGAGCTTGGAGCTTTGGAGCTTTGATCTTTGCTTGTAAACTAATTTCGGTTGGATTAAATTAACTCTTTCAAAGAGTTTTAAACTTGTTCTGAGTCCTTTAACTCGTCAAGAGTTCTTACACTTGCCTCGCAAGTTCTTCTCCTCAACGTCCAACGAAGAGGAATCAACCTTGTTTCACAAAGCAACACATTCAGATCGTCAACGGGGTACAAGATCGAAAGCCCATCGACACCAAGAAGAACCTAGGTTAAACAAAGGGAAGGGTCTCTATCGATCTCTTCTCTCTTTTGCAATTGGGAAACCGATTGAGAGGAACTATAATTTCTTTTTCTAAGACAGTTAGAGAGAGATTGCATCGAGAGAATTGTAACACATTCTTTTTCTAAGTCTGTTAGAGAGAATAATACAAATTAAATTCTCCATTTTCTTCTTTTAATTTTCCCACCAAACAAAGGGCCAGTTTGATTTGTCCAAAGCTTGGATATACCGATATGGAATGGAAGAAAATCACTATAGATTCATCATCAGCCTTCGAACATCCCTGAGAAAGAATGACGCTTTTGGGGTCGTCATCAACCAGTTGACTAAATCGACACATTTCTTGCCTTTCAATGTGAAATTTTCATTTGAGAGGCTCACAAAGTTATATATCAATGAGATAGTAGGATTATATGGTGTACCTGTGTTGATAGATTTATGTTAATAGTATCGGACATGGATCTTAAGTTCATATCACAATACCAGAAAAGTGTGCATAACGATCTGCATACCAAACTAAACTTCATCTTAGCTTACTATTAGGAAACAGATGGCCAATTTGTGCGTTTGAAATGAAAGGATCATGGGAAGACTATCTAACTTTAGCTAATTTTTCATATATAAATAGCTATCATGCCAGCATTAATATGACACCCTATGAACTCCTATATGGAAGAAACTGCAGATCTCCTATCCATTAGGATAATGTTTGAGAGAGGGAACTTCTCGGGCCAGAGTTAGTACAACAAGCTATCGATTAAATTCAGCTAGTTAGAGAACATCTTCACATTGCCCAGAGTCAGCAGTAAAACTACTAATCATAGAAGAAGAGAATTAGAGTTTCAAGAAGGTGATCATGTCTTTCTAAGAGTTTCTCCTACTCGGAGAGTGAGAAGATTCAGACTTCAAGGAAAGTTAACTCCATGATTTATTGATCCTTTTGAAATTTTGGAGCGGCTTGGTTAAGTGGCTTGCAAACTAGAAGTTGCACTATCCCTAATTGGAGTGCAAAATGTATTTCATGTGTCAATATTGCGAAAGTTCATTTGAGATCGAATGAGGTCATTAATTTTAAACCTCTAAAGTTCAAGCCAAATTTGACATACGAAGAGAAACTAGGCGTATTGTGGATTAAAAAGAATAAGTGCTTAGGTGATGAATTATTGAATATGTGAAAGTGTAATGGAAGAACCATTCTGAGAGAGAATCCACAAGGAAGACCAAAGATTCTATGCAGGAAAAATATCCAAAACTCTTCAAAAATCGAAGTATGTCAAGTTTCAAGGATAAAACTTTTAATTAGATGGGAAGAATGTAATATTAACCACAAATTTCTTCTTATAAAAAGAAATCATGCAAATTTAAATTTTATAGGAAAGTTTTTAAAAAGTCTACCAAACAAATGTCACACATTGGCTTGTTGAGTTTTTATTTTAATCAAGAGAGGAGAAGTGTCCTTATTCTAGTGAGAGCCTTGGGCAAATGTAAGGTAATTGGACACTTGTTCCTTGCCTCCTTATGGTGAAGTTCTCCCTAAACCCTCTTTCACTCCACTGTAGGAGAATGTTTTAGAATAAAATTTTAGAGAGAGAAAAGTGAAGAGAGGTAAAAGAGGAGAAGGCTAAGGGAGAAGAGAAGGCAAAGTTAGGGTCTCAACTTTGAGATATACCTTCCAAAGCTTATTAATAGATTTTTTAGAATATTGTAAATATGTATGAAATTACTAGTGTAGTTCTTGTTAGATAATAAAATCAAAATAAGATTATAACATAAAAATCCGAATTAAAGAAAATAAGAAAGTCTGGCTTGATCGGGAGCAGTCGTGTAAACACTATCCTAGAAGATAAAGGACCCGCCTATCGTCCTGACGCAGATGATTCTCTCTCGCCTAGTGGTAAAAACTACCGGAATCGGCCGGCCTCTGTACTCAGGCGAGAGTTTAGAACTTCTGCTCAGATGAAGAAGGTTGCCCGAAAATAATACCAAAATATGCACGAAAAATAGCTTTTGAAAGCAGAGGAGAAAAGAGAAAGAAGAGAGACTTGTTGTGTGCTTTTCGAACTCACATTAGGGGTGTATATATAGGGTTGAGAAACCCTTAACGGCTGCTGGATCCAAGCGCACGTTTCCAAATCCCACGTAGCCATTACCTAAATTCACGCAACTGTTACGTACACAAAAAGCATGTAAAATAAATTCAAAGAAAACAAAAAAAACATAAGCATGTGGTGCAGCATGGTGCGCGCGCGTCGCGGCATGGCGAGGCATGGCATGGCGAGACGAGGTGTGTGTGCGCGTGCGCGTGTGTGTCATGCAAAGCCTAGACAATACAAAGCCCAAAACACTAGTCAAATCCCAATAAGAGGTGAAACAGTTTAAACCCCTTACTATTCATGACACTAGTCCATGTGGCACTATTCATGAAGGCAAAATTACTTTTTCTCCAACAACATAGCCAATAGACCCCTCCCCCCCAAAAGGCAATATTTGACTGAAAAACTCAAAAATTAATAAATAAATCAATAAATAAATAAATCACAAAATATATATAGCTTGGGCAACATTTCGTATCGTGAATTCGGGAGAGGTAGCTTTCGACCTTGAACCTTTCCTTAGTGAGTTCATCACAACGTGAGGGACATAATAGACAAGGCCTTGAATTAGGCCCATTGTACCAGGTATTGACGAAAACACACACAATACATCTTCATCTGTTGAGCAAAGAGGGTTGAGCGTTAAGGGTCATGCTCACAATAACTGACTCATGAGAGTTTCTAGGGGTTAGCCCAGCCTCCCCCAACCGCGGTCATCACGGTTCCTCTCATGTAGGTAAGTCCTCCAATGATACTACAGCTGGATATTATACCCTCCACAATACACGTGTTGGACTTATTAAGAATAAAACTTAGCCTAACCAGCTGTATCATAAGAGCATCGTCACCATAGAGAAGGGGAAGTAGCTAATGCTACCATAATAATATATGAATATTGTTTGGGTAGAAAATTGTATTCTTTATTGTATAACTCATTACAACTTCGATCGTTACAACAAGTTCAAAAAGATCGATCTTTTTATAAGACCTTTACACAATGAAAATAAAAGTTACAATTCTCATTCAAACAACACGCAACAGGTGTTTATCGCCTATTGCTTTGCGTGGGATCTTCGCCTGTGCTGGGATTTATCCGTGGATCGCCTACAAATCAGATTCGGTTGATGGAAAATTCGGCAGAGCTTCGCCTTCGCCGAGGAAGTATTTGATTTGAAGCGCTAAGATCGACCAAGCGAAATCACCACTCTTCTCGAGATCAAGACCAAGTCTGATCTTAAGGAAATGGGGGAAGCGGGCTTGGGATCTTTCGAACTCCCCTTCTTTATGTTGAAGAACTTGCCAAGATCTGTCAACCCTTGCTGAAATTCGTGCTCCTTTGACTCCTCAATTCGGCAGCACCTCCTCGTCTTGATAATATTCTGCCCCTCTGAAATGAGCCCCTAGGCTTGTATTTATAGGCTTCGGTTGGGGGGTTTTCGGATAAGAATGGATGATTTGACCTTATCTTCAGTTAATAATGGCCTAACCATGTTTATAGATGATATCAAGTTAGTGGGAACCCCTGGAACAGATAAGTACCGAGAAAACTGCTCAAAACCGTCGAAAACACGTCCGGAGGTCGAAACAGCGTGGGCGCGGGTCGGATTCGTCCGACCCGCGCAAGCGCGGGGTTTTGGTTTTTGGTATTTTTTCGATTCTCCGGGACTTGTTCTTTTCACTGTTTCATATATTTGGTCGACTTGTTGACTTGTACGTTTCATTGCGAAACTGACCATCGAACGCGCATTGGTTGACGTGTGCGTGTTAGTTAACGTACGCGTGTTGATTGATGCGCACGAACTGATTGACGCGCGCGTGTTGGCCGACGTGCGCGAGCTGATTGACGCGTACGTGTTGACCGATGCGCGCGAACTGATTGATGCGCGCGTGTTGACCGACGCGCATGAACTGATTGACGCACGCGTGTTGACCGGCGCGTGAGAGCTGACTGTTGAGCGTGCAGGCCACTTGGTTTGCCGTTTCGCCTCCTGCGCTTGTCGATGTCAGATAATCCTCTTAGACTCGGATAACGACGTTCATCATCTTCTCTCCGTCTCGAGCTGTGTGCGGACACTCATAGGCATTTTTAGACGTCTACAAATATATCTAGGTCGATGCTCCACACGAGTGTCATTAGTCCAGTTTATTTCTACCATATTGAACCTACATTGGGACTTCATCTCCAAATAAAGGTTGGGTTCCTGCTGTTAGTGACCTCACTTATGAGCTTAACCCCATCTCCCTCGATGAATCCAGAACCATACTCTTGGATAAACCCTTAGTCAAAGGGTCTGCAAGATTCTTCTCAGATTTTACAAAGTCTAAAATCATAACTTTTCCTAGCAGACGTTATACAAATTTATATCTTATTTGAATATGTCTGTTAAGTTTTTTATTTACATGCACTTGCTTTAGAAGCTCTATGGTGGATTTAGAATCAGAGTGAATGAAAATTAGAGGAGATAGTTTAGGGACAAAAGGAAGTTCAAAGAGTAGATCTTTTAACCATTCTGCTTTTGTGCAAGTAGTATCAAGTGTAATTAATTCAGACTCCATGGTGCTCCTAGCAATTGTTGTTTGCTTACAGGATTTCCAGTATATAGATGCACCACCAAAAAAGGAATACATATCCAGATATAGACTTTACACTGTTAGAATCTGTGACCCAGTTGGCGTCACTATACCCTTCTATAACATCAGAATACCCAGTGTAAGTCAAACAATAGTCAACTATGCCTTTTAAGTATTTGAATACTCTCTCTAAGGCAATCCAATGAACTTTGCTAGGGTTGCTAGTATACCGGCTCAGTCTCCCTACAACAGAAGCTATATCAGGTCTAGTCCGGTTGGATATATATAGGAGAGTTCCAATCAGCAGAGAATACTTTAGCTGATAGACAAGTTTACCTTCATTCTTCTTCAAAGATATAGAAGAGTCATAAGGTGTAGAAATAGGTTTAGAGTTATGAAAATCGAATTTGATCAGCATTTTCTCAATATTATGAGAAAGACTCAAAGATATTCCTCTAGTGTCTCTAGTGATTTTTATTCTAAGTATCATGTCTGCAAGACCTAAGTCTTTCATGTCAAAGTTCTTGGAGAGATAATCCTTAACCTTTAGGATTTCTTTAAGAGTTGTTCCAAAGATAAGGATATCATCAATATAGAGACAAAGGATGACATAGTAATTGTTTATCACTTTAGAATAGACACATTTATCGTGTTCATTCACAGTGAAGCCATATTATGCAATGACTCTGTCAAATTTCTGGTACCATTGTTTAGGAGCTTGTTCAAGACCATACAAAGATTTAACAAGTTTGCAGACTTTGTTTTCCTAGCCTTTGGCAATGAAGCCTTCAAGTTAGTACATATAAATTTCTTCATCTAAATCACCATTCATAAAAATAGTATTGACATCCATCTGATGTATGGTCAGCTTATGAATAGCAGCAAATGCCAATAATACTCGAATAGTTGAGATTCGGACTACAGGAGAATATGTATCAAAGTAATCGATGCTCTTTTGCTGGGTATAGCATTTAGCTACTAATCTAGCTTTATATTTATCAATGGAACCATCAGCTCTAAGTTTCTTCTTGAATATCCACTTACAACCAATAGGTTTACAACTTGGAGGTAACTCGGTAAGTATCCAAGTACGATTTTCCATGATAGATTTGATTACATTATCAATGGCTTCCTTTTATAAAGAAGATTCATGTGAATCCATTACTTCCTTAAAGGAGCTTGACTCACCTTCAACAAGAAAAGTAAAGAAATCTTCTTCAAAATCCTTTTAAATTCTACCTCTTTTACTTCTTCGAGGTTCAATATCAAGAGGCTGAGAAGAACTAGAAGATGGTTGATCAGAAGGAAGAGATGATATTGGATTTTCTGAGATTTTGGATTTGAAAGGAAATATGTTTTCAAAGAAGACTGCATCTCTAGTTTTAATGATAGTGTTGTTAGATATGTCACTGATTTCAGAGTTAATGACTAGAAATCTATTAACATTACTACCTAGTGCATATCCAACAAAAGCAGCATTAACAGTCTTAGAACTAATTTTCCTCTTCTTAGGTTCGGGAATAGCTACCTTAGCCAAGCAACCCTAAACCCGAAAGAAGTTCAGACTAGGAGTTCTCTCCTTCCAAATATTCATATGGAGTTATATCAGAATGTTTATGGGGAATTCTATTGAGAATAAAGCAAGCTGAAAGAAGAGCTTCACCTCAGAGATTTTCAAGTGCTCCTAAACTGAGTAACATACAGTTCACCATGTCCATTAGGGTTCTGTTCTTTCGTTCAGCTACCCCGTTAGACTATGGTGTATAAGGAGAAGTTACATGAATAATACTGTGTTCTTGGTAATATTCAGTCATTTTATTTGAGGTATACTCGCCCCCTCCCCGACCAGATCTTAGAAGCTTGATCTTTCTGTCAAGTTAGTTCTCAGATTCAGCTATATATACCTTAAACCTATCTAAAACTTCACCTTTTGTTTTGAGAAGATAGGTGTAACAATATCCGGAGTGATCATCTATAAAAGTCAAAAAATATCTCCTACCCCCTCTGTGAGAACTCGGTTTGAGTCACACACATCACTATGAATTAATTCAAGGGGTTCCGAGTTTTTAGTTATAGACTTGAAGGGTTAGTGTGTTTCCCTTGAATACAAATCTCACACTTAGATGAGGGATCATGAGAAGGTTTAGGAATAAGGTTCCATATAATCATTCTCTGCAAGGTTTGAAAATTGACATGTCCAAGTCGTCCATGCCAAACATCACAAGACTCAACAATTTGTGCAACAGAAGACTCAGAAATTTCATTAGAACTGGAATTAATTACATTGAGCTTGAAAATTACAAGTAAAACATTTTCCTATAAATACATTTTTCTTTGTAATCACAAATTTATTGAATTTTTTTACAATCCTAGCTCTAAGGAGAAGAGATTCACTGATCAAGTTGCGATAGAGAGAAGGAACATGATAAACACCTTGCAGATTTAGAGCTTTCCTAGAGGTCATGGTGAGCTCTATGCATCCACTTCATATTATTTGTTTGGTGGAGTCATCTGCTAAGCTTATGCTTCCTCCATGTGATTCCTGGTAAGTTGAAAACTAAGAGCAATCATTGCAAACATGAATATTAGCTGTGGAATCCAAGTACCAATCAGTGAAAGAAGTAAGTGAATTTACAAGATAGGATGTAGAGGCTAACCTGAAGGAATTTGGATTTTCTTCAATCATGTTAACTTTGATAGATCCATTTCCCTTTGGAGCAGGTTTGGCCGGTTCCTTCTTCCGATAGAAGCAGTTAGGAGCCAGATGGTTGGTTCTACTACAGACATAGCAGAACTTTCCATCAGGCTTATGGCTGGAAGGATTGGGATTGGATTTGGATTTGTTGTAGGATTGTTGATTTTTCTTGAATTTCTTCCCTTTGGGTTTGAAATTCCTAGATTTAGGCTTATCCTCTACCAAGTTCACTTTAGCTTTTATTTCAGTCTTGGTTTTGGAATTTTGCCTATGCTGATCTTCAACACGAATAGCCTTGAGGGCTTCAGTTAATGTTAGATCTCCTTGCTTATGTCAGAGATCTCCAGCGAATCTAGATCAGGAGGGAGAGAGTTTATCAATTAAATAGAAAACTTTAAATTCATCAGTAAAAGAGTTTCCCTTTGATTGGAAGTGACGAAGGAAATCTTGGAATTCATGAATTTATTCATTTATAGGATTGTCATCAACCATCATGAACGTATTGATGGAAGAGGAGGTGAAACGCAGAATTCCAGTATCATCATAGTCATATTCTGCCTCAAGAGTATTCCATAGGTCTTTAGCACTTTTGAACTCATAATATGTGTCATAAAGGTTGTCTGCAAGTGCACTAAGAATCCTATGGAAATAATGATAGTTTATTTCTTCTGGTTTCATATGACTAGAGAATGAACTAGCACCAGAAGCAGAAGTGAAAGGAGTAGGTTGTTCAGGATCGGGAGTCAAGGGTTGAGAACCACTGCAAGAAGAATCATGAGTGTCTATAGCAGATAAAACTACTAGGGTAATGAGCCAGTATCTCATCTGATTGGTCCACCGTTTGTAGTTAACTCCGGTGAACTTCTCAAGTTTGACACTTTTGAAATGGTCAATGTTAGCCATAAGTCCAATTTAAAGTCAACTAGTCTATGTATTTGAAATCTGATAGAATAAAATGGTTTTGTCAATATCACTCGAGATTATGACTTTAAAGGATGAGATTGATGCAAAATTATTTATGAGCCAGTAAAAGAAATGAACAAAGTATATAAATATGATTCTAAAACAGTAGATAGCATGAATAATTGATTTTTTTATTAATTTATGAATAGTAAAACAATAATTTTAAATGAACAGTAACAGAAAATTTGGATGAACAAACAATAATGATTTTATTTTTTAAATTTTTGGACGAATAGTATTTTTTTGTGAACGATATTTTTTTCTAGAATGAACAGTAATAATAAAATTTATCGGATGGACAATAAGTTTTTTAAAAGTAAATACTTTTTCGGATTTAAAACAATAGCTATAATCTACTTAATCTTCTAGATTGTTAGATAATAAAATCAAAATAAGGTTATAGCATGCAAAAATCCGAATTAAAGAAAACAAGAAAGTCTGGCCTAATAGGGGCAGTCGTGTAAACACTGTCCTAGAAGATTAAGGATCCGCCTATCATCCTAGCACAGATGATCATCTCTTCCCTAGCGGTAAAAAACCCCGGAATTACCCGGCCTCTATACTCGGGCGAGAGTTCAGAGCTTCTGCTCAAATGAAGAAGGTTGCTCAAAAATAACACTAAAATATGCACGAAAAATTGCTTTTGAAAGCAGAGGAGGGAAGAGAAAGAAGAGAGACTTGTTGTGTGCATTTCGAACTCACATTAGGGGTGTATATATAGGGTTGAGAAATCCTTAGCGGCTGCTGGATCCAAGCGCACATATCCAAATCCCACGCAGTCGTTACCCAAATTCACGCAGTCGTTACGCACACAAAAAACGTGTAAAATAAAGCCAGAGTAAACAAAAAAATGAAATCGTGCGGCGTGGCGCTCGTGCGTTGCTGTGGCAAGGCGAGGCGTGCGTGTGTGTTATGCAAAGCCTAGACAATACAAAGCCCAAAACACTATTTAAAATTCAATAAGAGGTGAAGCAATTTAAACCCCTTATTATTCATGATACTAGTCCATGTGGGACTATTCATGAAGGCAAAATTATCTTTTCTCTAACAACATAGCCAACAGTTCTTAGATGAGAACTCCACAAAAGAAAAATCAATAAGTGCCTTGTCGTCAGCCACTACGGCTGCCGGCAAGCGCCTCTACTGCCGGCGAGCACTGTATCACTGGCAATCCCCATCGGTGGCAAACCTGTTTGAGTCAAGAGGGAAAAGAGAAGAAGAGAGAGACTGAAATGGTAAAGGATCGCAAGAAGAAGGAACAGAAAAGAGAGAGTAAAAAAATCTTATTTGTACCCCTGAAAGCCATGTAGTTTACATTTTGGTCCTAACAAGAGGGGGGGGGGGCATGGTTATGATGAACCAATGAAAATCCAAAACTAACCAAACAGTTCAA
>BQKN01064764.1:258298-270135 GCA_022839385.1 Asparagus kiusianus
AAAAGGTGCCTTAAAAATATTAAATAAAATCTTTATACATTTAGTATAAACCTTTTAGGAGTTGGTTTACCATTTAACTTGTGTAGGCCGAGGATTAAGAGGTATTACTAAACAATGAGTTGATTTAAATGAATTGATATTGATATTGCTAAATTTATACTGCCTATCATTAAATTAAGGGAATCATAACTGGACTTTGCATCGAGTAGAGGTGAGTACATTTCTCACTAGTATTGAATTGTGAAAAATTATTTGTATGAGAATGATATGTGCTCTTGATTTTATTAAGTGAGAAATGGGTTTGGAAATGCTTTCTTGTGAAATATAATATAGTTGATTTTATATGCATATGTCTATTTGAACCTAAGTGGAACACAATTGAGCTATGTTCTTCATGTATACCATTTAGACAAATATGAACGTTGCTTTCTCTTAATATTAGGCTCCAAGTTCAAGAGTGAGGAATGACTGTCATGTCCCTCAAGGAAAGAAGAAGAAACATGATTAACATGATGTAAGAAGGATGGAAGATTGAAAGTTTGATTAGTTCTAGTCTATAAAAAGAAGAAATCATGGATTGATGATGGAAGGTCAAAGCCTCAATGGTGGGTCCAACTATATCCACTCCCAAATAGTAACTTTGAGTGGTGGACGGACGAAATTGCCCTTTATTCCACCGGACACGGAGTCCAGCAGGTTATTTGCCCACCGGATATGATGTCCGGTGGGTAAAGTATTTTTTTTAAATATTTTTGTCCCACCGGACAATGGGTCCAGCAGAGAAGGTGGCCACCATATTTGTTGTCCGGTGGGTAAAGACTATATAGACATTGTTTCTTTTGTACTACGTATCTAATTTTTATGGGTAAAGACTATTAATGAAAATTAAAGTATAGACATTGTTTCTTTTGTATTTAATTTTTATCCTTCCTTCAGATTCCAGGTGAAAAGAAGCATTTCTTTTGGAACATTATATTTGAGCACTTATAAGAACATAGTCTTTGATTATCACCCAATATCAATAGTGTACACATTCATCAAATATTTTTCGTACCAATATATGTGTTCTCTAGATATGTAAGAACACAAAATAATAATATTTCTTGAGTTAAAAAAATCGGATCTATGTTTTAGAAAGAAAAAAATTAATTCGTCTTTATGGGTTAATTTGATGTTATTAATTATTCCGAGTCAATATATATGTTCTCTGTATATGTAAGAACACAAAATAACAATAAAGGGCAATTTAGGAACTTTCCACCCCAAAAGTTACTGTTTGGGAGTGGATATAGCAATTGTGCTCAATGGTGTATATGGAATTTACAACGTCATGGCCTGGAAGGGGTGCTACTTTAAAACAATATTTGCATGTGATATGATTTGTGAAAGAAGTGTTGAAATGAGTTATGAATTATTCTACAGGCTTTCTATGTTTATCCAAGACTTGATTTTTGTGACATCTATAAGAAGTAATTGATAATAAATTTCAATCGGGAGTGCATTAGACTAAAAATTAATATTTGAAGGTTATGTGTTTGATCCATGCCAAGACAACTAAAACCATGGCACTAATAATATATTTTTAAGTTTTGTTTTAACGTCATTAATTTTTTTATTTTATTCCAATCATCTTCATTATTTATTCAACTTTGCATTTTACTATATATAAAGAGTATTTCATAGAAATAAAATATTTTACAACAAATTTGATCTCACGTTTTTGAGTGGCTTACAACAACGAATTAGCAAAGAAAAAAAATGCAAATGTTAAGAGTATAAAGAGATGGAAAAAGCCACAAATTTGCATTGTTTGATGCCAATCCCTATATCCATAGATGAAAGAGATCTAGAATTTGAAGAGTGTACAACAATAAGAACTTTCACATAGCTAATATAATAAATATATGCATAAAAATTCATGAGACAAAAAAAAAGAAAATCCAAAATGCATATTTAGATGTTGTATGGTAAAATAATCTAGTACATTAAAATTCACAAACTTTATTACATAATTAAAAGTGAAAAAAATCATGAATATAGGGCACCGAAAAATCCCTATTGTGAGACAACAACCCTTGAGATGAGTGAAATATGAGAACTCTTGAGATCATGACCTAGCCTCACTAGAAAATCTATCACCGAGATTCCTTTCCAAAAAATATTGAGAATAGAAGCGTGTACTCCTAGATCAATGAGTTAGCTAACTGAGGTAAACAATGAGTGAAATAAAATCAACTAAACTCAATATGAACACTAACTTAATAAATTGATATCAAACAATATAAAATGTAAAGCTAGATTGAGTTTAGAAAACTTCTCTAATAAATAACAAGAGTGAGAGAGAGAGATGATTTGAAACTCAAACACCAAGTGATGATCTCTTCTAGCTCTTGTGAAATTGATTTCACAAAATCAAACTCTCAATTGCTTAAAAAGCTTTTTAAAGTAACTTTAAACAAAACTAAAACCCTTGTTAAAACTTTCTTAAACTTGTTTAAAACACTCTCATTGTTAGTAGAAGAGTTGAATGCAATGGGGTATTTATACCCACTCAAAACTTCAGCCAAAACCCCCACTGAAATGACAAAACAGCCCCCATGAACATACTTTATTATACTAGTTAATGTTATAAATTTTTCTGTAAAATACTGAGTTTACGTATTTCGAATAATAGGTTAAACTCTCTGGTCATGGGACCATTATTGTTGCACATTTCATTTTTACTTCTGGCATAGTAAAAGGTGATGTGATTGAGTTTGTAACTAAATCTGGAATCTTGACTGCTAAAAGAAGATATGCCGACTGAAGCACTCAGGCGATGATGCACATGATGGCTTCTCCATTGAGTTGGATTTTCCTGTAATTACTTTTGGTGAATGTGAACCCAAGGAGATCTCATCAATTCCTACTACCTTAAATGGTTTATCGAATTCAAAAACAAAGGTTGGGCTTATATGATACTAGGTGGAATGCACATGAACGATAGGTGGTCAAATATTTTAATTACTTATTAAAACATTATTGCAAAAAACTTTATAATTATCTTAATATATTAAATTTTTTTGGATATTTCCACTTGCGGTTTTAACATTTGTCTTCCAGAGAAATAGTTATGTTTAATTCCTTAAAATATTCATGATTTAAGATTAATTAGTAATTTGAATATATAATTTCAGGTGGATCATTAATAAGCTCGAAGAAAAAAGAGAGGGTAAGAGCACTAGGTATTTTCTAGAAAAAGAAGGGGAAATAGGTCTTTTGGCTTCTAATCCTGAAGGACGATAGTAACAGTACTCTTACTCCCCTCTTTATTTATAGTCCAAAATTTTTGGACTATTTGATTTTAATGGACTAAATAGCGTAATTTAATACCCCTCCAGAAAATCAAACTAAACATCTCACTATATATTTAATAATAAAGTCTTATTAACCCCAAACAATAACCGATCCAAACATGGCCTCAGAACCTAATTAACATTTATTTTTTATTTGTTATTAACCTTATGTGATTTAATATGTAAGACTTATTATTTATTAAATCGTATGTGTTATTATATTGTATCATTCTATCATAGCAAACAACATAAGCATAAAATTCTGATGTGGACCATGTTTTATTCAGACAATTTCCTCTATCAATCTACTTAAAAATGAAAAGGAACAAACCTTTTTCTTGGGGAGAAAAAGGGCATACCTATAAATTGAATTTCATCATCAAATGAACTTTCGTCATCTTGAAGGTGGTGATAAATGAAAGTATTGTTGTAAAGATTTCTAGAGGCATATACCACTTGCATTACAAAACAACCAGCAAAAATTAAGTTAGAATATATTGTTTTAATAAAATATCAAATTCCCCTCTACTTTTTTAGTAAGTACAGCTCATGTCACGCCCCCACTTCTCAAAATACCGGGGAATCGTGTGACGCCCCTAGGTTCACACAAGGCTACAGTCTAAGGTGAAACTAAGAATGTCAAACCTGCCATGCACCACACCGTGCAATAACATGTTTCACCATCACAATTACTATCTCTCTTGTAGAGTCAAATAACAGGTATAGGTACAAAAGCAAGTAAAACATAATACAAGAGTCAACTGATGAAATAATAGAGATTAAATTAATACTTCATCATCTAACATACTAAAGTACAAGTCAATGTTTGAAGTGAATAAACTGAAACTTCTCAACAAGTCTCAAATACAAATGTCTGAATAAAAGGAAATAAGGCACACAACCTTTACAACTCCTAGAATAAACTCTCAAAATGTCTAAAAAAAAGCCTACAGTGGAACTCAAAAGTAAAATATAACTATAATAGAATAGCTGAAGCTAAAGTGCCTCGCCATCAACCTGCGACTCTCCGGGCTCCGGGCTCGTTACCTGAAAGGGGAGGGACAACGAGCGTCAAAGCGCTAGCGAGCAACATCACAACCAACTCTAAGGAAAAGGGCTTGTTGTATACAGAAAATACAGTTATAATATATATATATATATATAATCACAAATCCTATTTAGATAATTACAACGTGAGCATAAGTACGTCGAGCGAAATAATCCAAACAAGAAAATACTCATGTATATACCATGTAGCTCAGATTGTAAGTACCTAGGTATGAGAGGATTTTAGTATTAAGGAAGTTACAACACGAGCATAGGTACGTCGAGCGAAATAATCCAAACAAGGAAACCCTCATGTATATACCATGTAACTCAGATTATAAATCCCTAAATACCAAACCCAAAATCTAATGCAAGAACAAATAACTTAAAAGAATACAAAACTCATCTCTACTTCCAAACATAGTGTCATGTCAAACTCAAATGAGTGTCATGTGAGAAAAGAAAACGATTAAGTGTCCAACACATAGACTATATAGATCAAATGTCCAACACATGGACCGCATGAAGTAAACATCCAACACATGGACTGAAAGTAACGAGTGTCCAACGCATAGACTGAATATAACCAATGTCCAACGCATGGACTGAATATAACCGATGTCCAACGCATGGACTGAATATAACCATTGTCCAACGCATGGACTAAATGAAACCAATGTCCAACGCATGGACTTAATATAACTGATGTCCAACGCATGGACTGAATAAAACCAATATCCAACGCATGGACTAAATATAACCAATGTCCTACACATGGACCGAATGAAATGAATGTCCAACACGAGGACTGGAAGGTAATGCATGTCCAACACGAGGACTAAATATAAATTATGCAAAGTGTAAGTGTCGATGATACATGTATACACAAAAGATACACATAGGCTCATGTCACACGTGCCTCGATGTGCGGATCGGTACTTGTGTCAAAAGTCAACTCACATGTACAGATAAATCACTAACATTGTAAACTAGTGTCAGATAATCGAGGCGACCTCGAAAAGCAACTCAAACATATCAAAAAAATCTGTAAAACACCTCATCAGTCGACTCATGTGTCAACTAGGATTGGTCGACTCATTGGTCGACCAGACAAAACACAAAACTGAACATTTTCCCATCAGTCGACTCATTAGTCGACTCATCAGTCGACTCATCAGTCGACTCATTGGTCGACTGAGCAGAAAATCCCTAGTTTTCTGCTTACGATAATTATCTGCGAAAATTGATAAAAACTAAGGTTCTCTTTGTTCATGTCCAGCAATGTATATTCAATTCAAACACATGTATATCAACAGAAAAGAAAGATTTGCATGTATTATTTTGCATTAAAACCCTAAACATATTTCTTCATGTTTAAAAACGTGTTGAAAACATTAAATCACATGAAACCCATATTTAAGACTAATTCCAGATCTGGATCTATATTACAAAAATGTTGGTGAGCTTTTTACTAACTGAAAAATATAGTTCTTGCAGCTTAGAATGTAAAGCATCTACTTTTATACACAAAATATGTTTTAGTCTCAAAAATCTGAAATAAAAACTCATAGAAACTATACAAACAGTGGGTGAGGGCTGGGCGAGATGTTACTCGCCTCTGATATGCTAGAACAACCCCTGAATCCGAGAAAGAAAGATCCTCTTCGCTGCACCTCGCCAAAACCCGCTGAAATCCTCCGAAAATTCCCCAAAAATTCACCAAAACGAGCTAGGGTTTGAGAGGATAGAGGGGGCTAGGGTTTTCTCTGGGGTCAGATGAGTTATGGGGTTGGATTCGAGTAGGAGAGTTTTTATGTAAGCGGTCAAACCCGAAACAAACCAAACCAAACCCGCAAAAGAAAAGAAAAACATAAAGTCAGCCCGTCAGTCGACTCATTGGTCGACTCATCAGTCGACTCATTAGTCGACTCATGAGTCGACTCATAAGTCGACTGAGCAGATATAAATTTCCAGATTCGTGCATGTTTTGTTATTTAGCCAAAACCAATGCACGAAATTCTATGAAACCACAATCATACATGCCTAATAACTTGTTACCAAGTATCTCCATGACCTCAAGTCATTTACGACAAATAGAATTATTTATCACTAAGAATTCACATATATTTCTAACAAAATACGGGGTTTTACAAATCGAGACATGAACAAGCCCGCGACGTATTAGATTAAGGAGAAATAAATAATATACCATTTCTTCTCAACCTAATACGCTAAGCGTCAAGCAAAATACGAAATCACAGGTCCCCGATCACAGTAGCGAGAATATAATGAACAACTCAGAATAAAAAAAGAGACATCACAATAAATATCATCCGAGACACAGAGTTTGGGTCAAACATGCCCTTATTACAGAACAGTCCAACTAAAATATGAAAATACATAGTCCAACAAAAATAAGAAGGAAGTACTGCAAAAATAACTAAATCCTTCAAAAGACTAAAGGAGGAGATACTACATAAGTAATCTAGTGTCCATCAACAACTATAGAGAAGAAATGACTAAGCTCCCGCTTGCTCTTCTGCTCCATCTGGAATACACTCCGGATGTAAGGCATCTCCATACTGTATATGTCCGTCCTCTAAATCTGACGTACACCAGAGAAAACATGTGTACGTCAGCGTGCATGGCACACGGCAAGATCCCACAAGGAAGAATAGAACGGTCGAACGACCAAGAAATGACAGCAATAATAATAGAAGCATAGTATTAAAATTCTAATAATTTAAATGCAATCCACCACTATAATAGCGATCAGAAATCATCATCCCAATATCAAAGTCATACAACTAGATGGAATTAATACTTAAAAATCTACAACTCAAGACGTAGTACGTCGAGCGAAATAATCCAAACAAGGAAACCCTCATGTATATACCATGTGTCTCAAATTATAGATAATTAAATATTAATCATAATCTATGTATGAAAGAAATATAACTGGCCTATCTCTCATAAGAATCCAAACTCATCCAAGTAACAAGTCATGTAACTAGTCATCCTATAACAGGTCACTGATCCACATCTCACACAAAGTTAATGTTCATATTCTCGGATAACTGACTGTTCACAATCCCCTGCGTGCATCCCATCCCGCTACAACGATAAACGATAGAACGATAAAAAGGATAAAATGATAGAACGATAACGATTCGGTGAGGGGACTACACACAATCCGATTTTTCGGCCTGGTCCGAACTCAAACAGGAATCGGGTGAAGAAGTAATTTCCCACTGACCACGTGACGAACTAATTCACTGGCCCAACAGACCAATCCCAGTGAAAACTGGTGCGAGTCTGGGAGATATATCAACAGCCTTATCCGATTACATGAACAAAGACTTTCCCACCCCGACTCTTCTTGCTTTTCTAAGTCAACAACACACAAGCCTCTAGGTCTTATTCATGTCACACAGGTCACTATAGCCATAAACTCCTAACGATTCTCGATTATAACAAGGGATGATAAAAGCAATAAATACTATGTAACAGTGTCATGAAGTGTGAACAAGGGTCGTGATCACATGCAAGAAACATACGAGAGTAAAGCTACTATTAACAATGCAAGATGAAACTACTATTAACAGATGTTTTGCACACGGAAATCGAAATCTCAGTTATTAATTCCAAGAATAATTTCCTTTAAATTTATAAAAATTCTAAAATAAACTTCTTAAAATATATTTTATTATTATTTATGAACAGAAATACTTTTTAATTTTATAAATGATTTCTATGATATTTTATAAAATAATCTAAAATACTCTTTTTCTCAAAATAAAATTCTTTTAATCATAACAATTATTCAAAAATACTTTTTACTCAAAATAAATTATTTTTACTAAATATGTTCCTTTAAAAAAATATTTTCATCATCATAATAAATACTAAAAATACATTCTTGCTTCCAGACAACCCGAAATTAATCATAAATCAATTCTGACCTATCCAATCATCACGAATAATTTTTGTACTATAGAATATTCATCGAAAATGTAACCGTTAACTGCATATATGATATTAAATTAGCACGAACTAAACTATACATATACAAAATAATTCATACAGTAAAAAATAAATTAAAACAAGATAATGGCAAGAGGGATCTTGCCTACGACGAGTTGGCTAAGGGTGTGGCTAGCGGCGTCGGTGGGTGGCGCGACGATCAGCGTCAGGAAGAGAGAGGGGAGGCCGACGGAGCTCTGGAGGCGCGGGCGGCGTGTGACGGTCGGATCTGAAGAAGAGGCGGGTCTGGTCGGAAATGAGGCGGAGAGCAGCGACTTGGGGGCGGTGGTCAGCGCTGGCCAAGGCGACGGGCCGCTGGAGGAAGGAGAGGCTGTCGCAGGGCTGTTGGGCGGCGTGAGGTGGCTGTACGGGGTTGGACGAAGAGAGGGAGAAGGAGGAGGACGCTGGAGGCGGCTAGAGGTGAAGGTAGCGGGTGCGGTGGTGATGTCGAGGTCTGGTTGTCGGAGTTGTGGAGCTCGGGGTGGTTGAGGAGGGGAGATGGAGGCGCGGTCGTGAAAGAGGAAAGGAAGAGGAGGGGCAGTGATAGATGCAGGGAGATTCGCCGGCGACGGGTGCAAGGAACTCGCGGCGGGACGGCGGCGTGCTCAGGTCGGAGGCGGTTTTGGATCTGGTGCGGGTGGAGTTGGCGGAGGTGAAGAGCTCGGGTGGGAGCTTGGGTGTGCGGTGTTGAGGGAGGAGGACGGCGGCGTGGAGATCGGGCGGTGGCGACGAGCTTTGGCTGGAGGAAAGGGAGAAGGAGGCGGAGGTGGGCTTGGGGTCGTTGGGTTTGCTGGAGGATGGGTTGGGGAGGAGAGAGGGGTTGCGTGAGAGAGAGAAAGAGAGGGTGATGGTGATCTCGGCGTGAAAAACGAGGTGGAGGGGAGATGATATTCACGTGAAAGAGAGAGGGGAGAGCTTATATATAGGTTAGGCTAGGGTTTTCTTTGGCTCGGTATTTTAGAGGAAGAGAGAGAGAGACATGCACAGTGATTATGGGGAGTTTGAGGGATGAGTGGGGTCGATTATGGGAAAGAATTATGGGAGAGAAAGAGGAATGGTTTAGGGAGAGATTAAGAGGGAATAATTGAGAGAGAAAGAGAATATGCACGTGTATAACAATATTAAACAAATGTTAATAATATTAACCAAGTACTATGTACATAGTGATAATCATAACAATTATAGTAATAATTATACGAATAATAATATTAACAAAATATTAACAACCAAATATATATATATATATATATATATATATATATATATATACATATGATAATGTACTAAGCTCAGGTTTACATTAATAATAACAAGATCATTAATCATATCAATGACCAAACAAACCTAAAAAATATTCACCGCAACTATTGAATTTATAATTAACAAAACCATTAAAATAAATATAAAACTAGATTTTTAAATCATAGTATATTCTAGAAAATCAGAAAAATATAAATACTCTTTTTAAAATAATAATTTAATATTTAAAATACCAGAAAAATTATTTAATTAGTATCGAAAATTCACGGTCCTTACAGCTCAAATTTAATATTTGTTATTAATTTATTATTTTAATAAAATATAAATATAATTTATGATTTAATATGTTTTTAATAAAATATAGAAGTTTAAAAATATAAATTTATAATGTAATATGTATAGAATTTATAAATGTTCAAATATAAGTATCATCTTGTGGTGTAAAGTGGCATGGTGTTTTGAAAACACTTTTGAAAATGGTGTTTTGAAAACACTTTTGAAAAAAAACACCATGGACATGGTGTTTTTCTACAAAAACACAACAAGAAAATCATATTTGATTACCAAACACACCCTAAAATAGTTATCAATGGGTCCTAATTTTGTAGCAAAAAGATACAGAGGCTATTATGTGAATGGTTGTACTTCCCATATCAAGGCGCGTGATGAAACATGCAAAACTCAGAATAGTGGTGTGTCTATAACCAATCAAGTAGTTAGTTATGCAAGTTCCAGGGACCATAATCCTAAAATTGGTGTTACTTTTATGGCGTCATACAAGATATCATTAAAATAGACTATTGAGGCAAATTTAGTGTCGTGCTATTCAAATATGACAGGTTTTATTCGAAAAAAGATGAATATGGGCTTATACGCATAAAATTTAATAACAAACCCCATATAAATGACCCTTTTGTCATGGCATGCCAAGTTCATCAAGTTTTCTATGTGAAGGATCCTGTTGAAGAGGCAAACAAGATTTGGCATTATGTTTTAAAGAAGCTTTCTGGTCACGTTTATGATATCGACAATGATATTGGTGCTATACATGGAGATGACTATTAGGTTTAAAGTAGTGATATTTTCAGCAATTTAATCCCAACCACTGATGACGACATAGATGATGTGGGTTGGTGTAAAGATGATGTGTCGATGTCCACTGTTGACATTCCTCCAAAGATATATATATTGATTCAGATAATATAATGGAAGGTGATGAAGATAGTGACTTTGATTAAACAGACTAGGATTGGATGAAGTAAAGACATGAGACTATCTGTTTGGTTGAAATAAATGAGCTTTGAACTTTTGGAGGAAAGAACAAAATGTGTTGTTTGGTTATATAGTAGTCTTATTTCTTCCCCAAGCATTAAATTAGAAATTAGCTTACCAATTTAGAATTACAATATATTTTGATGGCATATCTATTGTATCTAAATTTTGTATCATGTAATTGACCAAATAGTTGATGACAAAAGCCTATTCTAAACCTCACTTCTATATTGTTAATTGCTTACCTTCTTTCTGTATTTGGTTATTCGTAAGTTTATGTACAAATGTTTTTTGAATGAATAGGCACCAAACAAAGACATGGAAAATGGAAAACTTTGTGGATCAGCCTCTTCAAAACAAAGGAGGTCATTTGTGGTAAGATTTATTCAAAACAGAGGAGGTCATTTGAGGATTTATTTGACTATCAATTGGCTTTCAGGTTATGTGTATATCAGTGACATGGATGGTTACTCATACCTTTTATGATTTTAACTTGAAGGCTCCTTACTTTGTGTTATGCTTTTCGACTTTCATTGACATTTCTTGTTCAATTTCTACAATTTCTATATTTCCTAATGACTAAAAAGTAACTATGGCTGAATTTCTGGACTGAAATACAATTTTTGGGTTTTGTCCTGGAGTACACTATAAATTAAAGGGATATACTGTAATTTCTGTGACTTCTAGATTTTTTAGAGGCTGGATTGCAATTTTGGACTGAATTGTAAGAATTTATGTACTAAATTCTATACTGAATAACGAGAAAACTAGGCTGCAACATAACTTTCTAGATTGAAATAGAATTTTTGCATGGTTTTCGACTTCCATCAGTCATGCATTCTGTGCAACTTATACAAGTTATATATATATATATATATATATATATATATATATATATAT
>BQKN01064764.1:275135-289011 GCA_022839385.1 Asparagus kiusianus
GATTCACTCATGCATTTATAGAACGTGTTTGATGATTTTAAGCAAAAAGTTACAATGTTTATGGTAAAAACAAACACCTCACATAACTGAATCTGGATTCACTGCAGTGAATCTCGATTCACTGCAGTGAATTCAATTATTAGAAAATAATTGATACTCTTTCTCTCTCTACTAGATTCACTCATGCGATTATTGAAGTAAAAACAAGCTGGATTCACTCATGCGTGAATCGAGATTCACTGCAGTGAATCGAGATTCACTACAGTGAATTTCGATTAAGACAACGGAAAATTAATACTTACTATTGCGTAAAAAATTTTCTACCAACAACAAATTAAGACAACGGAGTGGATAGGTTATGGAACACAATTGATTGGAGAATCGGCGTCATCTCTTGATGGCTACACCTCACACTTCTGGTATCACAGCTCTAATTAAAAAAAAAATTCATCGACGGCATCTCTTGGTCATGATTGATACGGGCATCTCTTGGTCATAATTGATTGGAGAATCGACGGCATCTCTTGGTCATAATTGATACGGGCAGCGAGCTGCGGCGTGGACAGGGAGACTGAGATGAGCGGAGGAGATACGGGCAGCGAGCTCCGGCGGCGGGATCTGGCGGACGCGGGGCGGTTGCTGGTCGAAGGAGGGAGACTGACGGGGTGAGGGAGATCGACGTGGGGAAGGAGAGGCGACACGATCTCATAGGTGGCGGGATGATGGAGGAGGTCGACGGCGGAGATCTCGGTGGGGAGAGGCTGTCGGCTGGGTTTGAAGGGCGGAGGTGGTCGGAGTGAGCACGGAGGCGGGGTTGCGACGAGGGCCTGAGGGCGGCTGCGGGATAAGTTGAGGCGGAGGGAGGAGCTGGACTTGGAGGGTCGAGGGAAGCTCGGCGGTCGGCGGGCTGGCCAAGGCACGTTGGGTTCACGAAGAGGAGAAGAGAAGGAGAGAGGCGGGTGAGATTTTGAACAGGAGAGAGGGTTTTGGGGAACTGAACAGTCACATTAATTACCTCTCTTTGGAGGCTGATAAATTTACCTCATTACCCTTATGCAGCATTAATTATCTTATAATCTCAGCCATTGGATGAATCTCAATCCAACGGAGTGGATAGGTTTTTAGTTTTTAGGATAAGTGAGGTTTGCATTTGAACTATATATATATGATGCTTTATTTCTGCCCTCGGTCATATGCATCTAGGGAACAGACAAAAATATAGAAGCAGAAAAAAATTCTGTGTCAACCTCTTCAAAATAGAAGAGATCATTTGAGGTAAGTTTAGTTGAGTTTTTATTGTATATTCTAAGTTCCTTTCTAAATGTATTAATTTGTTTTTTTTTTTTTTTACTTTTTCTTGTGTGTAGGTTATGAGCAAAGAATGTGGGTGTGGTGACAAAAAGAAGCAAAATAGGATCTTTCATCCTCCTAAATAGATTATAAATATGGCAGCGACGTGTCTTCAAGTGCAACCGAAAGAACATAATCGGGTAAATAATATGGATAAGTTGAGAAAGAATGTGCCCAGTATATGTGAAACGCCTGCTAGAAATATTACAATACAAAGAAAAGAATTAGAGGAGGGGGCAAAGAAGAAAATGATCCGTATGAGGCAATCAAGAGAGGAGAAAATGTTGGATGAAAGAGAAAATGCAGAGCAAGATGTTTAGAAAAAATTCAGAGCAAAAGGGACAATCTAGTAAGGCATGACAATAACTTAAGTATCATGCACAAATAAAAGTGATAACAAGAGGAGAACACTCAGCCAACTTAGACGATGAAGAGGAAGATATTAGCGAGGATTTCATAGAGGATGCTGAAGGAGATGTTAGTGAACATGATGAGCAAGATAAAGATGAAGATATTGGGGAGGATTTTATAGATGAGTCTAAAGGAGGTGAGGACTTAAGGGGACAACCAGCAAGAGAGGTAGCCAATAAAGTAGTAGAGACAAACCCAAAAAGTATCGAGGGAAAACTAAATGTCAAAAAGATCATGCACGAAGTGTACATGATCGATAGGTTATCTTTTTAAATGGAAGTGGACAACCTATCGGACCGTCAGATAAGTCATGCAGTGAACTTAGTAGTTTCTTAGGCACACTTGGAAGAACCTCAAGTTTTGCACCTCTGGAGAAGAAAAATTGACACAAATTTGAAGAAAAAGATAAAGAAAAATATGGGATTATGTTAAGGTATGATTTTCATTTTTAATCGCTAATTTATATTTGTTCTTTCCCTCATATTTATATCAAGTACTTATGATCACAATTTTTTACTGTCAAATTATGTCAATGTCGGAAAAGTATGACATTCCGGAGGAAGAAAAAAATGGACCCTGGAAACTGTCAACTATGCACGAAGGCGATGGAAATCTTTCTTGAAGAAGAAGTGCTTTAACGGGTTCAAAAATAACAAACAAAGAATGAAGACATGGCCAGATGCGATACTAGAAATAGAATTTAATGCCTTGCTCAAATTTTGGATCACCGAACAATCAAAGGTAAATGAGATGAGATTAGAGTTTCAAATTAGGTGCATTCTATTTTTCTGATGCCATGTTTTTGCCACAAATATGACTTGGGAGCAAGTTATTACTCTTGTTGGTCCATTGTATGAGCCTGCAAAAAAAAACCCTTTTGTAGGTTGTTAATGCCATATTAGTTCCTCTTTGCATGTCAGGTTTCATAATATATGGTTGCAGCTTGCTAGTTTTCTTTATAAGAAATTTATCTGAAATCAAACTTTTACACGAACCGTTCTTATGAATACTTGTTTATCACTGTATTAAATTTAGTAAATCTTTTGAAGCAAGTTATAATTTCATAAATCAAGATCCAATAAAACTAGCAACTAAACAAGTTTATCCTTGACTTAAGTTTATCCTTGACTTAGGAAAGATTACAATTAATAGCATGACAAGAGATGTGTAATTGAATTATGCTGCAAATCCTATTACTTACTAAGGGCATGATTTGTATGTCTGAGCTGGAGAAACATAAAGCATCTAATTATCTCCTTGTCTAATTATAATTCTAAGTACAACTTGAGATAAGCAACAACAAGATTAACCGAGGATCAGTTAAAAAATGATCAAGATGGTTAGCAGTTTCTTTCTATTTATCTGTTGCTTTCATTTTGGTGCACTTTCAATACCTCTGTCTGCCTGTCTATTTTATGTTTTCGCTAAAGTTATGCTTCTTTGACTAGATTTCATGAATATTCAAAAGGGAAACTGGTTCTGACTAGTTTGAATTAGCATATCTAAAATAAATATGACACATATGTTTACTATAAAAGTATCAGCCAATACTTGAAACTTTGTTCTATATTGATTGGTTCTTAGTTGTATAATTATTCGCATGCAAATTTCTAATGGTTAGGTTGTTTTTTTATAAATCCACATTCCTTCTGATTGTGTAGACAACAAGTGAGACCAACAAAGCAAATCGTGATGATCAAGAATATATACACACTACGAGGTCAATACATTTTGCTAGGATCCACAAAAATTTGGTATTGCAATTTGTTTTGTTTAATATTATTTATTAACTACATACTTTCTTTATGTTCATTGTTACTATATCTATCAATATTTTAACGATCATGTCTTTATTATAGGAAAAGGAGTTGGAAAGACCTCTAAGTAAAGCTGAAATGTTTATTGTGACGTGTAAAAAGAAGACAACATCAGGAGAGAAAACAATCAATTTGATAGTAAGTATATGCCATATCAACTTAATATAAATTTTCATATATTGCTTTTTAGATCCTACTTTTCATATAACATGCACATCAACTAAATATAAATTTTTTTTAATGAATGGTGCTTTAGATGAACTCAAATCTCAAGATGAAGTTGATGATGCATGGTATATAGTCAAGAAAGCTGAACATCTTGGACGTGTACGTCTTATGTGGAGGGGTGTCACTGAAACCATGCTCCATAATAAAAATAAGAAGATCGTGGATCCGTATGAGCAAGTTCCATAATTTGTTGTTCAAACTATATCACAAAAAGTTAGGCAAGAGTTGACAAAAAAGTTTGAAGAGCAGAAAGCAGATTTGGTTCATGCTTTCATCGAGTTCTTGACGAAAACACTTGGGAAAACAATTGATCCGTCGGCTATTGAAAGACATGTTGCATGCACAATAAGGAAGCTAATAGTGCTCCAAATCATGATCGTCCTCGCTCATTTGGTGGCAGTCATCATCCACGAAATGAGCTAGTTTTTTCTTTGTTATATCTTTCTTTTTCTTTGTTGTGTATATGACAACTTGATTTGGACTGGTTGCTTCTTTGGTTTCAAAAGTTAATATCATATATACTCGGACATAGAATTATTGTGCTACAGTTAGTATTAAAGCCTTCCAATCTTGTAACTTTATTGAGGGGCTCATCAAGTTGATATAATTAAGAAGATGATGACTGCTATATGTAATAAATTAAAACCAATTGATGCAATTATCATATGCCATTGTAGATGTAACTAGTTATGATAATATAGTAGCAGTTTCTAGAGTTTGTTGAATTTATTTAGTTATTAGGTGAAATATTTAAGTACTTGGTGCATAGATTGATGAATGGAGGTTGATTTCTTAGAGTTCCTAAGAGAGTATTGTCCCTGTTTAAGAGGATAGATTAAGGTTTAAGAACTTGCTTATATCATATGTATTGTGACTTATTATTAATAGTGCTACAGTAATATTACATCTTGGCATCTTTAACGAATGACTCGTCAAGTTTATGTAAGTATTCAGGAACAAAAAATTTTACATCTAATAAATTAAACACGAAGTGAGGTAGTAATCATATGTCACTATAGATCTATGTCCCTGTTACGGGAATATAACAGTAGTTTCTTGGATGTGTTGTATTTATTTTGATATTAGGTGACACATTTAACTAATCGTGTTATAGATCGATGAAGGGAACATTGATTTCTGAGAGTTGCAAAGGGAATATTGCCCCTTTTTAAGTCATAAGAAAGCAAAAATGTAGTAGAGTTGCATCTCAATGTTAGACCCTAGAGGAGAGGGGGGATGATTAGGGTATTATGCTAATCTAATCCGATTTTATGCCAATTAAAACTAATATCAAGTTATCCTAGCAAGTGTGAAATACAAGATATATGAGCTAGGATAAACAATATGAACAAAGAGATATATCCTAGCAATGAGATATACTATGAGATATTATGCAAGGATATACAACTTAACACAAGGGTGAAATAAACATAAACAAAACAAGAATGATAGTGTGCAAATAAACAATGCAAACACACAATATGATCACGGAGTTCGGACCTTCCGTCCTACGTCTCCGCTCCCCACTCCCGGGGAGAAATCCACTATCACAACCGGGTTTTCTACGCTTACCCGAACAACGTTTACACCTCACACTCGGTTTTCTAGCTAATCGAAAACTTTACAATCAACACTCTTGCAATCCCACTCTACACCCTCTCAAATGTTGGAACTAGACGTGTCTCCCTCAAGTGCTCGGATACAACCTCTCCCTAGGTTCGTCAACCGACGTCACTCCTCTTGGGACGATCCCCGACCCTCGCTACACACTTCTCTCGGTGTACAGGTGTATTACAAAGTTAATATTGAAACATTACAAAATAATTATATAGACTTAATAAAAGATGTATATGGTTGTTATTAAGTCCATAAACTGAGAAAACAATATTTTCACAAGATTGCATATTTTGCAAACATTTCGAAAACAATAAATACGATTTCATTGAACTAAATAAAGTTAATATTGATGAAATCATATATATGCTTATAAGTATGAAATAAGAAATGTATTTTTAATTGTATTCAATTGTTTCATATTAAAACTTGAAAACTCAAAACCATGTATGTATATATATATAACTAAATATACATAGAAACCAATACTTAACTTATGTATATATATATAACTATATATATACAAAACCAAAAACGTGTATGTGTGTATATAATTGAGCTTAAAATACTAACACACATAATATAAAACCTAAACTAAGTTACCCAAGCAATCTTGATCTTCAATAAGCTTGACTTGGTAAACTTGCGGATGAAGCTTGAACTTGAATCTTTAACTTGAATTGCGTAGGCTTCAACCACTATTCCGTCAATCTCCATTGGATATGATCGTTGAAGCGCAATTTCATCCAACCTCCAACATATTGTTTGTCTATAATAAATAAAAAAACACAAATACTAGACAAACAATATTAGATGTAAATTGTTTGTAAATCATCATCAAAACAAGAAGGCCAACACTCAATTCTTCTCTCAGGGTTATTGGACTTGATGCACAAGAGAGGAGATGACTCTTGCAGTTGTATTCTAGATATTAGCTACCACCAGGCAAACGATATATCTTAGAGTCTGCTGTTGGTTAAACTTAATGATTTAATAATGTTAATCACATCTAATTACAATTGTTTATGATTGATTGCTTGAAATTACTAAAAGCTATGTTCGTATGCACTAATTGAAATATTAAAGCATATATTTAACTGGCAGAATCTTGCAATGAATATAATCTCATTTTTATCTTTTTATCTAAATTTGTGCAAGAAAATTGATGGTGGCTGAAACAGGTTAATCTGTGTGTGCTTTTCACTTACTATGAGATTAGCTCTATACTGACAATTTACAAATTATGTATACCAATAGAGACGTTTTAGTTGAACAGATGACACTTTTTGTTTTAATCAAAGAGGAATTTTAGTCATGTACTTTGGACAATAGAAAAAACTTGTACTAAAGTTATTGTAATGACCTAATGAACTGTTCCTTATGTTTTGTTGTTTGCTTGTAAAATTTGGAGTTTCATTTCTTTGTTTGTGACACGAGCAGGTATAAATCATGGAGTTTTATTTTGTTTTTTGTTTTTTAATTTTGAAACTGCAAGTTGTTTGATATATAGATGATTTGCTTTGATTGGTCAAAATTAAAAATCGTCCCTTTGCTATATATAATTGTTCTCATATCTTGATATCTGAAAACCATCCCCATTACTAAACAAGCTCATGCATATTTGAAAAATACAACTGTCTCCTTGGTATAAAACCATTAGCGTAGATAACAAATAAAACCGTCCTCATAGATACATAACCATCTTCATAGGTCAAACTCGAAATCGCCCCCCTTGGTGCGTAAGTGTCACGATAGCTTAAAACTATAACTGCTCCCGTTGCCACATAATCGTTACCATATGTAAAAATATGAACCGTTCCAATAGTTAAACCGTCCCCAAATTTTATAAATGAGAACAATTCATGAACCGCTCTACTTGGATCATGAGCTGTCGCGTTAGACCAAAGACTACGACAATAATGGTATTGAATGAGTAACCGTTCCCTTGGGCCTATGAAGAAGGTTTTAATTTGCTGTTTAGCGGGACGGTTATAAACTGTCCCCATAGACCCATTTTGCGTTAGTGAGATAGTGAACATATCAAAATATAATAAATTATGTTGATGAATTTCATTCTTATCAAAATAATACAATATCAGGCTAGCAAATCCAGTAATAATTACCAGAAGCGCGCGTGCACTCTCAGCTGTTCTCTCATGTGCTTTACTATCCTCATTAAGGGCTCATACTATTTTGGGAAAAAGCTTCATGCGCTCATTTATGTCTATTCTTTTTACCTTTTGTTTTCTTGGAAGCTCTTCGGATCAATAATCAATGAGTGGACATATATAGTGCTTTGGATTCCATTTCGTTGTCTTCTTTGTTTCCCCTCTTTTGGTACTATGATGAGTTAATAATTTGATGTTTTGATTCAAATTAATTACTTCTGATGTATTTTTATATTGATGGATTTTGAAACATTGAAATGGGTTTCTTTTTGTATTCCTTCGGTTGAGATTAAGTTTATATGAAATGCTAGCTTAAATGAGTACTTCGATTAAAATGAGGATGATCTAATAATTGTGATGATGATCACCATATATCTCCAAATAAGCTAGCGTTTGATTCAATATAGCATTTATCAACACTTAATTAAGTGAACTAGATTCTAGGTGATGAGAGGTGTGTTGTGCTATAATACCACTTGTTGTGCGCAGAAAGCCACTTGTTGTGGGTCGAGGAACCAAACCAAACACCAAGAGAGAAGGCAACTCAAATCAAACAATAATAGCACAAACTCAAACACAAAGTTTAACGTGGTTCGGCAAATTGCCTACGTCCACAGAGCAAGAAGGGGAGAGGTTTTTCACTATAGAGAAAGATAGTACAAAATAAAGATTACAAGATCACTCAAACTAACCTCTCAAACAAAACCCTCAAATCTCTCACAAAACCCTCAAACAATTTACTCAGAAAAAAACTCTCTTTTCTGTGCTCAAAACTCTCCTTCAAGCTACCCCAAAAGTGATCAATATGATCCAATCAATCAATGGATAAACCCTAAAAAACATGGTTGCTATTTATATCAAGTAGCAAACCCAATTAGAACAGGAAACCAAGCCCAGACTCAAAACCGCTGCGACAGTCGCGGTCGACCGCCTGGCAAACGACAGAAATAAAAAATGCACTACAGAGTTTCGCGGTCGACCGCCACGCCACTCACGGTCGACTGCAAAAAGTCCAGAGACTTTTCTAGGCTACATGCACGTTCGCGGTCGACCGTAGCGCCACTCGCGGTCGACCGACCTGAACTCAAACCTGTCCTTCGCTATTTCCTGAACTTCGTTATTTCCTCTTCAATTCTCCACCTCGGTGAAGTTTTCCCAAAACTGAACCGACACTAACCAAACCAAATGTCTCACTTGTTGCTTCCAGTACGAAGTGAAATAAAATCACAACAACGGATTCAATCCACAACAAGTCGAGACTCAAATGAGAATGCGATCACTCTCCAAACGTCGGTATCTACTCATCAAATCGACTGCTTCAAAACCGACTGCCTACGTATCCTTTTGCCCAAGGAATCAAGCATTCACGTAGTTCCCCAAATGGTCATAAACGACCTCAATCAACTAGAAGAATCTTTAATCCTTCACCAATTTCACGACCTTCACCAAGTGTCTTCTTCCAAGACCTTGCACCCAAGTGCTCATAACGTGAACAATGCATGACAAATCTACAGCTGATAACACCCGATGCACTCAAATCAACCATCTCATCAACTACACCCAAATCCAAATGATCCCCTAACTGTGTCACCTCAGCTGGAATCCTAAACGATGCAGAATGATCTGGAGTATGTAGAGTAATCTCCACCCAACGTGAAGTAGCATCATCCTCCACCTGCTGCAATTCATCTAAGGTTTGTCCAAAACTCCCCACCTGCTGAGAGTCAATTAGCTCCCTCATTAAAGCCTTAACCGAAGTGACACTACCGGACCAAACATTCAATGGAGTTTTACCTACAATCACAACAATCGACAACCTATGACCAAGATGACCCAAATATGTCAAATCGATGCTCGACATCTGTAATGACTGTAAAATTTTGATACTAGCTAAAATAAATTTTTGGTATTTTAAAATATTATTTTTAAAAGAGTATTGTATTTTTCTTGACTTTCTAGAATTTTCTATGATTTAAAGTCTAGCTTTATATTTATTTAAGTGATTTGAATATTTATAAATTTATCTAGGGCAGTAAATATTTTTAGAATTTATCCGTTGTGTTACCAATACTATTACATATCATTTTGAATAATACGTGATATTATTATTATTTTTACGAATATTTTTGTATAATACGTTGTATTATTAATTACGTATAATTTCTTGTACTATTTCTACTATTGCGTATTATTGGTCGTATTAGTACAACTGGTAAGTTTTATCGTGTAGATAATTGTCACACAATTATATAATTTTAAATATAAGTAAATATATTTTTATTATTAATTATCTCCGTTTAATTGTACAATATGGATATATTTCGACAGTTTCGTATCAACTGTTGTATTAGCTCAACATGTACGTTTTTATTTGTAGATAATTATTATGTAATTAGTTTAATTTTTAAGTACCCGTAATAATTATTTTAATTATTTTTGTTTAAATACCTGAAACTATTTGAAAATACTCCTAAATTATTCTGCTTCCCGTCAAACCCCAACAACCACGTTCTCTCCCTCCTCTTCTTTTCCAAAAAAAAGGCTGCACGCGCACCGCATTCATTAATTTATTTTATTTTTTTAAATTTTTTAATCATTTTTTTCTATTTAAAGCCAGCTCACCCTCTATCACTCTCTCGTGCTCAGTCTCCATCTCTCTCTCTCTCTCCCTCTCGATCTCGAGCTCCAGCCTCTGCCGCCGCTCCCCCACGCTCGAGCGCCACCGACGAGCCCCATGCCCAGCCGCCCTCCACCGCCAGCTCGGCCTCCCTCGCCGTCAGCCCAAGCTCCTCCGCGCGCCTCCCCTCCCCCTGAGTCCGAATCCACACCCCACAGCCAACCTCCGCTCCGCCAGCTCCACGCCGACGAGCCGCTGCTCCGCCTGCTTCGCCGCCATCATCTCCAGCCTCCCCCACCTGAAGCCCTCGCCCTGAGCTCGCCACCGCAGCCCCAGCCGCTGCTCCGCCTCTCACCCCACTTGAAACCGCCGACAGCCTCCAGCTCGCCGCTGCTCCGCCTGCCTCGCCGCCCCCACCTCCGGCCAAACCCCGGCAAGCTCCGACAGCCTTCATCCCCACTGCAGCCACCACGCCCAACCACCCTCCGCCTCCTCACTCTAGCGCCCTCCTCTTCCTCCATCTCGCCGTCCAGCCCCACTCAGCCGCTGTCGACACCGACAGCTCCGTGCCTAGCCGCGGACAGCCCTCCTCGACCCCGCTGCGCGCCGACGAACTCCGAACCCGCAGCCGTCGCCGCCTCCCCTCGTTCACCGCCCCGCCGACGATCATGTTGCCTCGAGCGCCTCCATCACACACCACGTGTTCGACGAAATGCCAACGCATATCCAGCTGCAAAACCGCCACTTTCTAGCCGCCGGCGAGCCCGTCGGAGCCCCGAGACATTCCAACTACACTTGTAGGCAAGATCCCGATACTCCTTTGACTTATCATTCAATTCTTAGATCCGCTCTGAATTAATAGTTGCTTGCAAGATCCCTATTCTTGCTCAATATAATTTTTAGATTGATCACAAATTTATTATGCATACGAACTCGTTACCTGAATAATTATTCGTTACAAATACGGGACTGTCGTGAACATATTGGACTGAGAACTATAACGTATAGAACTATTGTGAACGAAATGGACTGTGGACAATAACGTATGACCATTCACATTGTAATACATATACTGTGATGACCTGTACGGATTTATTTGACGAATGATACTAAAAATAATATTTTGATAATAGATACTGTAAAGATAAAATAAGATAAAAATATTTTAGATTAGTTTATGATTTTTTAAGGATTTATTTGACAAAATAATCATTTTAAAATAATTATAATAAATTATTTTGGTGAAAAATCATTTTAGAGTAATTATAATAAAACAATAGAATTTATTTGATAAAAGAATTATTTTAGAATAATTGTAAATAATTTATTTTAGAATAAATATCAATTTAGAATAATTTCAGTAATTTAAGAAAGTTTTATAAAAAGAATTATTTTAGGACATTTATAAATATTTTTAAAGAATTTATTTTAGAAAAGGGATTTTTATAGATATATCATGATTTATGTTTCTTAATTTTAATTATGTGATATGCTATGATCTTGTTGTATATGATTAGCTGCATTTAGTACTCTTTGTTATGCTTGAGAACCGTTAGAAATTCATGACTAGTGTGGCCTGGTACGTCATGTTTAAGACTTGGAAACCTGTGTGTATGTTGACTTAGAAAGCGAGAAGAGTTGGAATGGGGAAGTTAATGTTCATGTGATCGGATAAGACTGTTGATGTATCTTCCAGACTAGAACCAGTGAACCGTTTCGCACTGGGGTTAGTTTGTTGGGCCAAGTGAACCGTTTCGCACTTGGTTAGTGAAATCGTTTCGTCACCTGAGTTTTGCTTGAGTTCGAACCAGGCCGAAAACAGATTGCGTGTAGTCCTCTCACCGAACCGTCTCGTGGGTTTGGATGCACGTAGGGGATTTGTGAACAGTCAATTATCCGGTGATATGAGTGTTGGCTCTATGTGAGATATGACCAGTGACCTGTTATAGAATGACTAGTTACATGACCTTGTTTCTTGGCTAGGTATGATTTCTTGTGAGATATAGGCCAGTTGTGTTTCTTTTCATACATAGATCGGGGTTAATATTTCATTATCTATAATTTGAGACATATGGTATATACATGAGGGTTTCCTTGTTTGGATTATTTCGCTCGACGTACTACGTCTCGAGTTGTAGATTTTTAAGTATTAATTCCATCTAGTGTATGACTCTGTACTTGGATGATTATTCTGATCGCTAGCTGTATGATCGACTTGTTACTTGGTTGATTTTCTGGGATTTATTATGATTATTCTACTCTAGTAGTAAATTATATTTAGATTATTAGTATTTCAGTTGCATGTTTCCATTGTTATTACCATTATCGCATTGGTCGCACGACCGTTCTATTCTTCCTTTTGGGATCTTGCCGTGTGCCCTGCACCCTGACGTACACCTGTTTTCTCTGGTGTACGTCAGACTTAGAGGAAGAACAAGTCCAACTGGGAGATCGCCAGGAGCCAGAGGACTCTCAGCAGGAGTGCCTTGTAGACAGAGCAGAAGAAGGAGTCGAAGCCTATTCATTTCATTTATTAGCTGATGGTTCCAGTTATTTTGTAGTTCTTTCCATTTCGGTTGATCAGTGTATTTTCTCTCTAGTATTTCATTTGTTCAATTTGTATAAGGGCATGTTGACCCGAATATTATGTCTCGGATGTTATTCCATTTGTGATATGTATTATTTTATTCTGAGTTTGTCTATTATATTCTTGCTACCTGTGATCGGGGACCTGTGCCTTCGCATTGTACTTATTTCCAGACGCTTAGCGTATTGGATTGAGAAGAAAGGAAAAAAAAGATAGTGTATATTTCTTCTCAATCTAATACGTCGCGGGCTTATTCGCGTTCCGATTCCCGGTATTTTGGGAAGCGGGACGTGACAACATCAAACGCCGGTTCTCCTCCAGCAAGGAACAGCTCACCAAATCTGCCATCTCATCTCGTTGTCCCAAGATTTTCTTTCCACCAAAGTGTCTCAAAATGTCATGAGCTCGGCTCAAATGCAGAAACATGTCCCTCTTGTACCTCCCACGAAAATCAAAATAAAGTACCTTCACCTTTCTGCCAATCTCACACTTCTTCAATCTGTTAGAGATTACTAGGACTTTATCCAATCAGGATTTGGTTGTAACTCAAGCATGCCTAGAACAACCACCAACAAAAGAAACCAAACATTTATTACCTCCCAATGATGCATCCTTGGAAGGCCTCTAAATGCTCACATAAACTCTATCGAAAAGACCCTTATTGAGGTGAATAGAGGTGTCAAACTTCACATTGATCTTCTTGCTCACATCAAAATGTTCACTGGACTTCAAACTGTTAAAAACTTATTCTGGGATTTTACTATTTTTATTTGGGGAAAAAGAAATGTTATTGATCTTACAGTATGGGCAATTTTGTCCATACATAATATTTTAAAAGCATTTTTTGATTCTAATGTTAATTAAGACTCTTATACGACAAATGTAACACAATCCTTAAATTTTATCTAAAAGAAACTCAACGAACACATATTTCAAAACTTACAAACAGATTGGGAGCTAGCCACCTTTATTGCATTTATACTAGTTACGTATTCTTATTGCCATAATTGATATTTTCTCTCTGGTCGTCGAAGATATGGCCCCTATTTTCCTCTAACGTGATATTAAGATGTTGCTTAATGTT
>BQKN01064764.1:306572-357455 GCA_022839385.1 Asparagus kiusianus
GCTTTGAGTGGTATTTGGATGCCCGTAAGCATTTTTTGACGCCTACACCGGGGTGGGTCTACTCCGCGCCTGGCAGCAACACTTGGTGGTCCAAGATCACTAACTACGTTTTGGCTGAGAATTCTGACCTTATGGATTCGGAATTGTTTGTGGCCATTCGGGCCACCCGTCATGGTTTGAAGATTAACGCCCCCCAGTTCCACAGCGTCTTGGAACTGTATTGCGCGGATATTGGCACGTTCTTCACCCCCAACGGTGAGCTCGGTATGACCCTCCATGAGATGTATGACGTGTCAGGGCTGCCCTTGGGAGACTTCCCCTATGAGGAGTACGTCCCGGGCCAAGATGAGATTGACCAGCTTTCAGATCGTTCCCCCTTGGTGGTTGAGACCCTATGGGAGTTGCTCTGTCACTACCATATATGCCTCAGCACTTTAGGGGCGGTTGACCATAAAGGGAAGAAGAAGAGGGCTCCGGGGATTAGTCATAAGAACTGGGCTGATTGTTTATTCCCGAAGAATGATGTCAAAGGGAGGCCTACTCTTCCGCTGGGTGAGTGTGACCAGTCCGAAGTGGAGAGGAGGGCAGCTGAAGGGGGAGCCACCGTGACCCTTGAACATGACGAGGGCTGCTTCAAATCCGGCACGGTCTTCTATTCATTTCACCACCAGGGCAAGTCTCCTATATCTGGGAAGGCCCTCCTCACGGGGGTACCTTATGTTGTGGTTGAAGAGGTGCGTGGTCCCCACCCATTCGTTCGAGGCTCTTCCGGTGGAGGTCGTGTATCCCGTGGTTCGCTTGGCTCATGGAAGGACCTACCCATTGGTGTCAGCTATAGTGGCATGCATCCATCGGGGACTCCGCATACCGACGGCCCAATTCTGCCGTGTGTCGACCGTCGACGAAGGGGAAGAAGAGATCGTAAGGACCCCCAACCCCAGGATGGGGCTGCCGTACACTTATTTGATGGCGTGGTTCGTATACCACTGCGAGTGCTTGATGAGTGCCCCAGCGACTCTTCAAGGGGACAAGTTCGTTCCATTCGTTCAGCGCCTAGAAAGGTGCTTCTGGAAGTGTAAAGACATCCCTGATGCGTGGAAGACACTCTCTCATTTCGGCTACTACAACTTTCACCGGTTCTTCCCCTACTTCAGCGGAGGGGGGTACGGGGAGTCTCTTAGGGATGTATCGACGGTGGACCATCACACCGTCCTTTCCCGCGGCGCTTTTTGATGGTTGGTGAACATTCGATCGGGATATCACATACTGTGAACGGGCTCTGTGTGCTACCTCGAGCCATACATCTCTTGCAGGTTTGCCCGCCAGTTTGGGTACGACCAACTGTATGTGGGAAACATCAATCCCTACCTACACTTCGAAGGAGGGCTGGTGGATGGAGCCCGGGGATGGTTCTGGACCCATGCTGGCGGTACCCAGGCTCGTTTTGAGCTACCCGCGAAGGATCGTGATTTGCACCATACGCTCCTGTACTACCGGTGGTATCGGGGTGCCAGCGTCAATCCTGAGGGCTTTCGGTTCCAGAGTTCCTGTTTGGTGGAACACGGGCGTCCTCCTAGAGGATCTCTTCGTACTTTGAGGCGGCGGGGCCGCTAAACTGCTAGGGAGTAGTTTTCAGAAGATCCAGCCGAAGACACCGAGGGTTTTGATGTGGGCATAGATGAATCCGAGGCGCCCGAGACGCAAGCTCCTTCTCCTAGTCTTCCGTCGGATCCCCGAAGAGAGCGGAGAGAATCTGACGAGTTAATCCGGACGGGCGAGCGTCTAGAGCAAGCTCGGAGTGCGATAGCTGGACGGATGGGGATGCCCCTCCTATCTCCGAGCAATTCGCTGCTCTCTAAGCAACAGCGGGAGACGGCGGCCGAAGGCTCCAGAGCGGAGGTGGCCAAGAAGGCCCGTCGTGGGGGGACGGTCGAGACTGTCAGAGCGGCGGAAGGTCAGGATGACACTGCCCAGGTGATCATCCCTGGAGTGACTGCTCCTAGGACTGGAGCTGTTCCGCCCACTCCTTCTACCGTGTCGGGGGCAGTTCCGGCGACCTTGAAGGATACCCCTCCGCAATCCGGTGTGAGGCCACAGGCGGGGGTTTCAACGACTCCTACGTCCGCACCAGAAGGTAATCTTTTAGTGCGACACTCTCGATTACGAAGTCGAATCCGCACCCTCTGACGTTTGTGTCGAATCTGTGCAGGTGCAGTTGAGAGAGTGATCTCCATTCCTTCTGACGAAGAGGAGGGGACTGAAGACAAAGAAGAGCTCGGTGGTTCAGGTAAGCATAGGCCTTAGTGTTGTTGATCCCTCTGTGCCGAGGGGGCATTTGTTAATGTTCTCCTTGCACTCGCAGTTGACCCCAAATGCTGGCGAGTTCACGTTATCGGCAAAACTCAAGTGACGGTGAATTTGTCTCACAGTCAAAGGTTCAAATGCGGGCGAAATTCGTGCCACACGTCTGTCTGCGGGCCCAAATGCTTGCCAGCTAAGGCTCCGTAGGCGCGTTAATGCTTATTAATGGCGAAGTGACAGAACGCTTCGCCTCTCGTGCTCAATCCGATCGGTCGGTTTGGAGTCTCGAGCGGAGTGGCCTTCATTGGCGTTGAGCTCAAAGCGTCGCCGGACATCTGAGCCGCTCGATTGCCTGGGATAACAGATCTCGGCCGTTGGGTCTTCGGATATATATAATGCACTTGTCGTCTTTTCAGCAAGGTTCTCGCGTCTTCAAAATAATTCACTAGAAGAGAACTGCTGCAGAAACCCTTTTCGACTCATGGCCTTCGTGTCTGACCATAGTGCCTCTGAAGGCGTCGGCTCTTCTTCCACCGTCGTTGACGTTAGTGCACCGCCGGCTTCCCCCACAAGCTTGGCTCAGGGGTCTTTTGCACCGGCTCCTACACCCCCCCAGTGGTGGAGATCCTCCAGCGGTTGGAGGGCCTGGTGTGCTGAACTGCCATCGTCGTCGGCGAGGGCGCCGGAAAGTACCTATAGGCTGTCTAAAAATCATAATAGATAGCTGATCCCCACGAGATTACAAGGCAGTGATTCCTTCAGATCAAGAAGCAGAATTCATCTTTACAATCAAAACAGAAGAGATTTCTGAATCATTACATCCGCAGCATTATAATCAATACAAACACGACCTCATGTTTGAGATGATTGATCTTGATGGCTGCGACAACAACATGACCAATATTATATTAGCAACTATTAGAGATGCTGATGAGCAGTGTAATGATTTTAGGAATAAAAGGTTGGACTTAGTTGGTGAGTTGCTTGGTAAAGAGCTGTGGGTAAATATTCAATGATTCCTATCAAGTTCCAACAATGAAAGCTGCAGTCAGAAAGCTTTCATGCCAACAAATGAAGATTGCAAATAGAGGACTTTTCACATGGATCGAGAAGGGTTACAATTTAACAACGCTTCCGACAGCTAATGAAAACTCTATTCAGTGGTCTTCACATTCAACAGTGAGAGTTACAATCTGACGACTTTCACACCCCGCAACAGCTCAAGCGAGGATTACTGAACGATGATCCTCGCAATACCTTACAGAAGAGGTTATAAGTCAACCAACTTCTTCTAAAACGCGGAAGTCATCCCTGTGTTACAATTTTGGAAGTGCACCTGACCTTAGCGTTTCCAAGTTACAACAAGTCAAACGCGAACGACCTTCGCGTTCTTGAGGTTCAATCAACACCCGACCTCAGCGTTTCCAAGCCGCAGCAAGCAATAAACACGAGCGACCCTCGCGTTCATTTATGTTCAGTCAACACCCAACCCCGCGTCTCATTTCTAAGACGTGAGTTTAGGGTCCTGAACGCCAGGTTGGGCATTTGACTCAATCAAATATGAGTCGAACGGTTCCAGAACCGTTTTCCCCACGATCTGAGGAAATCACGCCCACTTAGGAGCGGATTTAGAGGGCAGTTACAACCTCTTATCCCCCTATAAAAACTCAACAAACCCAACAGAGTAAAGGGTTGGATTTTCGGCATCTAAACCGCACAGGTTTGGAGGGGATCCAGGATCTCAACCGCACAGAGAAGCAGGAGAGGCGAAACCCTTGGAGATAGGACTTTTGAATCAAGTTCAAAAGATCAAATCAGGGGGGGATTCTTCAACAACAGAATATCTGCTTGGTCATCAACCGAATCTTCGGTTGTAACAACTCTATCCACAGAGTTCTAACTCATTCAGAGTTCTTAAACTCGTAAAAGAGTTACGTATAAAACTTTCTACAGAAGTTCATCGTTCCTATGAGATAAGAGACGGTCAGATCGTCAACGGAGAGCAAATTCGACGCGAATAATCGAATGAGGCATTCCATCGCTACCGAGAAGAACCCAGTTTTAAACAAAGGGGAGAATCAAAATTCGTTCTCCTCTCTTTTGTAATCGAATTGTAACCGAGATTAAAGGAATCAAAGTTAAATTTCTTTTCTTCTCTTTATTGCAATTTTCCAACATAAAAAAGATGGCGACTCTGCTGGGGACTAGCTTTTCCGATGAAGAAGTGATGGCGCAGTCCGACGTTCACCTCATGGGAACTACTGTTGGAACTCTCGTTGTGGAGTTCGACCAAGCAAAATACAAGGAAGCCCTCTCCTCTGGATCGCTTAGCCCTAAGGCTAGGCGTGATATCCACCAGATCTCTAAGGAGGTCAAATCTGCTGATGAAATGCCAAAGAAAGTCCTCTCCTTTAGCTAAAAATCATCGAACAGCCCCTCCGCTTCAGGAGTGGGCTCAGCCTCTGCTGAACTTGTACAGCGGGTTGAATATCCCACATTCGCGTCAATGCGACGTGCATCAGGTCATAAACGGCCTATAGAGGAGACAAACGCCATGAACGTCAACGACGTTGCTGCTAAGGCTTTGAGACAAGCCAAGAAAAACGCCGCTCGCAGACGGAGGAGATCCATACGACGAGCACACATGCACGAAAGCCGAATGTTGGCCCAACGTGAGGATCGCGTTTCTAAAACTTTACCCGAACGTAGAGTTCCCAAAACAGAACGCTCGCTTCGCGGTAACGAGCCCAATTATGAGCCTCGGCTGATACAGCTGAAACGCGACCCTCAGTGGAGTGTTGTTCCTTCAAAACGCAGCCCTCAGAAGGAAGCTGCCAAAGATAAACGCGACCCTCAGGTGCGCGTTCAAAAAGAACATGACTCTCAAGAGTCTGTTTCACCAAATAAACGCGACCCTCAAGGGCGCGTTCAACCAAAACATGACCCTCGGGGGTCTGTTTCATCATTCAAACGAAGGCCTCGGCCTAACGTTTACAAATCCAAATGCGACCCTTGCGTTATTCTTCAAGAACACGACCCTAGCGTTGTTCTTCAAGAACGCGATCATCAAGAAGTCCGTCAGGTTCAAAAAAGTCAACGTGGGTTTAAAATTTACGTTCGATAAGAACCAATCTCATCCACCCAAGGGCAGGGGGTTCCATCTCCGCCTCCACACCCAGGGAAAGCTTCCTCACAAGTTCCTGATCTGCGGGAATTGTTATCAAGAGGAAAACCAGCAGTACAAGCAGCTCACTCGTGCCAATGTGAGAGGCTTATCTCGGCAGTCCTTTCAGAATGCCATTGTTGCACATCCGCACCTCGGGAGTCTGTATTCGACAGATTGACGAACGTTGTCAGACCTGCCAAACGACAACGCCGATACAAAAAGAAGACAACCGAGACTGAATATCCCGAAGTCACTATAAATGTGATAGGTAGAGGAAAGGCTTCAAATCCCAGTTCTGAGGAATCACAAAGGAGTCATTCCCCGACTGTTCGGGAGATATGCGAAGAGTTTGAAGGGGTATACCGACACACCCGAACTCGTACAGGAGCTATTCACGCGGTTAACTACTAGAGGTTAGCCAAAGGGATTGCCTCTGATGACGAACACTCGGCAATAGCCGAATCTCAATCCTCCAGTTCTGTTGTGGCTCGTGAAGTTTCCGCTTACATGGCAGGAAATCCTGAAGACCTAGCCAAAAGAGTGGACGAACATCACGTCATACTCCAAGCACAATAGGAGACCCTTCTTCAGATGAAGGATATGTTGGCCCAGCTCCTTGCTGAAAAAGGCCAAAGACCTGAATCTTCCCGAAGAACCACATCGAAGGGAAAGCAAAAAGCGACTGAACATTCAGATCGCGAAACTCATAACCTGGAATCCTCCTCTGAAAACGAGAAGGAGACAGAAAGAGAACTGCATCCCCAGTCTACTAAAGTGGATGAATTAGAGGCTCGACTTAATGCAATCGCTAACAGGAGCGAGCTCCGTGAAGGAGTAGTACGACCTTATCCTGCTGAGTGGGACTGTTCGTGGGAAAAATCGTGTCTTTCTTCATCGATTCCATTGCTATCTCAAATAACTGTTTTTTGGTTACAAAGATCCGGTCTTTTTATAAGATCCGGTTACAATGAAAATCAAATAAAAAAAAAAGAAAGATTACAACTTTTTATCCTTGTTGTCGAACAAATCACGAGCTCCTGTTTTGCGGTCGCTCACTTGCGTGGGTTCTTCGCCTACGCCGGGGTTTATCTGTTGACCACCGCGTGATCTAGATCCGGTCGGATCTACGCAGTACGACGGGTATTATTTCACGAAGGAAATAATAGCCGGGGGGGGGGGATTATTTCACCAAGGAAATAATCACCCAAATCTCGGGATCAAAGACCAAGCTTTGATCCAGAGTATGCCTGCGTAGATCTGAGATCCGGTCCTCTCGAACTCTTACCTTATTTGGCGTTGACGATCGTCGAGCACCAGATCTGGAAGAGCAAGTCCTCGAAGTCCCAAAGCTTGGATCTTTTTAAGTTCTGAGTCTTGAATCCAGCAGGGCTTCGCCTCTCCAAAAAATCCAACCTTTGAAAATGAACCAAGGGGGGCCTATTTATAGGCAACCCTTACTATGCCTTGGGCACAAGGTGGCCGGCCACCAAGTGGCTCGGCCACCGAGCCACCAAGGGGTGGCTCGGCGGCCGAGCCACCCTTAGGTGACTCGGTTTTGGCCGGGTCTCTCTTGGTGTTGGTTTTTTCGCTGTTGCGTCTATTTTCCGGTTCTGTGGTTGATTTATCCGGACTTCATTCGTTGACCTGATTTGGTAGTAAATCCGGTTCCTGATTTGGTAGTATATCCGCTTCTGAGTTCGAGTCCGAAACTGATCTTGATTCGATCATGATTCGTCCGAGTCTGCTCTTGGTTAGATGACTCGTTGATTCCTCAACCTGTTGGCTTGATTCCGCACGCGAGTGGATTCATTCCGTTGTTTGCGTGCGGTTCGTTAGCCTCGTAGCCTCGTTAACCCGTTTTGTCGCGTATCACTTGGCTTCGGTGTTGTGGACTAACGGTCGTGTTTGGATATGTCGCCCGATGGTTCGTTTGTCGAATCGGCGTCGTCGAGCTGTGTTAAGGGACCTATAGGCAATTTTATATGCCTACAGATACCCCCTCCAAAGTATGTCAGCCTCGTTCTTTTATAGAAGAGTCTGGAATACTTTGGATATGATTGTCCCATCCTTCAATCGGTTATGACGGGATTGTTAGACCCTAGAGGGGGGGTGATTAGGGTCAAAAGGCTCTAATATGCAAATTAAAACACATAACAAGCAATCCACTGGAAATAAAAGCAAACACAGTAAATAAGAGAGGGTTAGGAATCGTTATCCTTGACGCGCGATGTGTTAACGAGGTTCGGCCCTCTGGCCTACGTCCCCGCTCCCCACTCTCGAGGAGAAATCCACTACACACACCCGGTTTGGAAGCCGAAACTTCGTCTACACAGCGATCCCACACGATCTCTCTCACCACACAGTTTGATCTCAACAGATCACTCCCTCACAGTAGATCTTACTCAAGATCTCAACCACACAGCAGAAAGAAATAAGCAAGAACTCTCTTTTACAAAGCTCCTATGGCAGAGAGAACAAATTACTGAAGCTGGGAGGTGAGCTCACACAAAATCACAGAGAAGAAAGCAGACTGATTTGAAAATTTTTCACAGCAGAAAATAGAAAACTCTCTCTGGTTTTTCAAACGTTGGCTCAGGAAGAAGAAGAAGCAGCTGGGGGGGTTTTTATAGAAATGATAAAACCATTTTGAAAACAAAACCCAATCTTCCTGTTAAGGAAGTTAATCTCTTTTTCAGAGTGTTAGCTCAGACTGAGCTAAGCACCAAAGAGTGAAAGCACAGGCATCGAGGTAAAAAATGACCGTTTAATAAAACTCTTGTTGACTGAACAAAAGAACTGAGCGGTCGTCCGAAATACCATTCGGTCGACCGAAAAACATTGTCGGTCGACGGACCAAACACTTCGGTCGACCGCGAGCTGCTTCTAAAACTCAGAAAACAAAACTGACCATCGTCGGTCGACCGGAGCGGTCGACCGATATAGAAATCGAAATTTCGGTCGACCGCACCGGTCGACCGATGACTATCTGGAAAGATACTGACGAAAGAGCTCTGAGAGCGGTCGACCGGACCGGTCGACCGCTTTCTGACATTTGCTGAAAATTGATTTTGTTAAGTTTGAAATATTTGCAAAATATTCATTTGACCTCTGAAAAATCTGAAACTTTGTAAAATGTTTTTAATACTAAAAACAAACTGTTTGGAAAAAGAATTTTGCAGATAGGTCCTCAAACTTGTGAAAAATAAGGTTTTGTGAAAAAACGCTTAAAAGCTTAAATACGAAAACATGTGTGTGAGTCCCAATAGCTTTAAGTAAACATAGTAACTCTTTGCCTACATTCTAGCACTAGAGAGAAACATAAAAGAGAGCTAATATCCTCAAATGAAAGCAATACTTGAGCTTGATATAGCTTGAATCGGATGAGGCTTTTGTATGACTTTGTTGTTCTTGAAATAACGTTGCTTCATCTCTTGGCCTCCTCCTCCTTTGGATATCATCTTTGTAGCATATATTCCATCCATCCTCCATTAATGGCACTAACGAGCTTGATAAATAGATTTACTACATTTTCACTCAATAAGCCATTAGTACCGATAATGGTGGTTGTAAGAACATCATCAAAACATAAGGGCTAACATGGATATTTGGAATGGCTTCTATTCTTGATTCCTTCAGTCCTCCAGGCTATTCGGTGCTTTGTCGAATGTCTGTAAGGGTTTCGGTGCTGCATTTATTGTCTGACCGTCTGTCGGAATTTTGAACTTGAAGTCGATTCTCGATTTCCTGACTTTTTAGCTCGAGTTTGCTGACCATCGATTGTCGGTGTTGAATCTTCATTTACAACGCGTTGTCCGGTGTTTGAGCTTCCTTGTGACGCGTTGTCCGGTGTCTAAACTTCATTGCGACGCGTTGTCTGGCGTCCGACACAGTTTATACTCGTACGTCTGCTGGAGTATACACAGTTTAAGCTCTTAAGGAATTAGAGCGTGGCAAACACTTGAGTCACGAGACCAATCTATGGAATTGATGCGTCAATGACTCGTATTTATAGAATTTTTGGCAAATTCTCAGCCATCAACGGGTTTGATGAGCCTTTACCGACTGCCGTTTGAGTCGGGCTAGCATGCGGATTGTTCAAGTCCGTTCCACATGTGATGTTAAACTAAAAGAGTTAACCCTTTTAGTGCTACGATATTGAATACGTAGACTTCATCTTTCTCCTGTGAAAAGACTAAACAGCAATGTGTATGAGACGTTGACTTAGGATTTTTGGCAAATCCTCAGCCTTCAACGGATTTAACGTACTCTTACCGACTACCGTTTGAATCGGGCTTACATACGGATTGTTTTAGTCCGTTCCGCATGTGACGTTGTGCTAAAGGAATGAACTCCCTTAGACTTTGTGCTATGATGTTGAATACATAGGCTTTACCATTTGTTACGGGAATAGGTTATCCGGCGACGCGTGTTAGGCGTTGACTTTAGGATTTTTGGCTAACCCCCAACCTTCAACGGATTTGATTAGCCTTTACCGACTACCGTTTGAGTTGGGCTAGCATGCGGATTGTCTAAATCCGTTCCGCATGTGACGTTGTGCTAATGGAATGAAGTCCCTTAGACTCTTTGCTACGACTTCGATTACGTAGACTTCGCCATTGTTACGGGAATAGGCTACCCGGCAGTGTGTATTAGACACTGACTTATCCTTACTTAGGTCTCAGGATAAGATACCCCAGAATCGAACTCTGGTGTCTTTTTTCTGCGGAAAAGGACTAAACCGGCAGCGCGTGTTAGGCGCCGGCGTATCCTTTCTTAGGATTCAGGATGAAATTCCCCACGCGTGTAAGGCGCGGATTTTGGTGTTATTAATAACAACCTGCCACAATGTTGAATATGTGGACGAGTGTTCTTTTTAAACGGTAAAGAACTAACCGGCAGCGCGGGTTAGACGCAGACTTATCCTTGCTTAGGTTTTAGGATAGGATACCCCAGAATCGAACTATGGTGTCTTTTCTACGGAGAAAGACTAAACCGGCAGCGCGTGTTAGGCGCAGACTTATCCCTGCTTAGGATTCGGGATAAACTTCCTAGGATGAATCCTAAATTCTTAGAAAAGGATTGGTGTGGGAAGGAAGAATTTTATATTCTATTCCCTGAACAAGGAAGGAAGAATTTTATATTCTATTCCTTGATTCTGGAAAGGAAGAATTTTATATTCTATTTCCAGTGCAAGAAAGAAACTAGAAGTGGGATCTCCACTCCGAGAATCCGGAAGATCTAAATAAGCTTACCTTTTATAGGATCGATTATCTAGATGAGTTTTTCGTTTATCGAAATGAAATTTCAACTTTGGTTGTTACCATGAAGAGGTTTAACCAAAGAGAAAGGTGGGGAGTTCTTTCGTTTATCGAAAGGGGACTCTGAATTGAAAACGGGCCTCTTGTTCATGGAAAAAATCAAGAGGGGAAATTGTTGGTGGCTTAGACCAGAAAGACATTTTTGGTAGACTCACTGTCAATTGAAATTGATTAGTGAGGGATTTTGGTGGTGAGAAAGAATTTTGGGTTATCCTCTAGAATGTTAAGTGTAACATTCTTCAAGGAACTTCCCGATAAATGGGTTATCCTGAATGTACTAAGGATAGTACTTTTTAAGGAACTTCTCATTTATTAGCATTAATTACCTGACGCCCTCTAAAGAAATGAGGCGATATGCGCCGTTTGAGTAGACTGTGTCTATCACAAACGGTCCTTCCCATTTGGGTTCGAATTTACCCTTCTTCTTGGAGTTGAGGATTATCGGTCGGCGAGCAGCGATGACCAGATCTCCTTCCTTGAAGCTTCTCTGTCGGACTCTTTTGTTAAAAGCCCTAGATATTCTGGCATGATAAAACTCAATTTGTTGTTGAGCTTCCAAGCGCTTTTCATCCAACCTCTCGAGTTCTTCAAGACGTTTTTGATGCTGTTCTTCTGTCGTCATCTTAGTTGCAAGAGCGATCCGAAGTGACGGGATTTGAATCTCCAATGGTAGCACAGCTTCACATCCATATACCAACGAATATGGGGTGGCTCCCGTAGGTGTGTGTATGGTGGTACGATAAGCCCAGAGTGCTTCGCCAAGTTTATCGTCCCAATCCCGTTTATTGGTCTTCACGAGTTTTGACAGGATCTTAATGATCGTCTTGTTAAAAGCCTCAGCTAATCCGTTCGTAGCGGGATAGTAAGCTGTTGACGAAACATCTTGAATCTTGAACTTGTCACAGAACCTGACGAAAGCGTTGCTTATGAACTGTGGACCATTGTCATGAATGATCCGTCTTGGCACGCCGTGTCGGTATATGACATGATGCTTGATGAAATTGATGATGTTGTACGTCTTTACTTCTTTAAGCGGAATTGCTTCAGCCCACTTTGAGAAGTAATCCGTGATTGCGAGAATAAATTGATCACCTTTGACTGAAGGGGGAAAAATAGGACCAACAATGTCCATACCCCATGTCTCGAATGACCAAGACGTGGTTAACGTATGTAAACGCTCCGGTGGTTGGTGCATATAATTTGCATGCACTTGACAGACGTGACATCCTCGGGCGTATTCGATTGCGTCACGAACCATTGTTGGCCAAAAATATCTTATTCTTCTGATACGATCATACAGCTTGGGACCAGGCTGGTGCGCACCGCATTCTCCTTCGTGTGCTTCCTTAAGAACTTCTTCTGCTTCTTCGTTCGAAAGGCATCAGAGTAGCAAATCATCATACCCCCGACGGTATAATGTATGGGTCTCGGTATTATAGAAGAACCTTAGCGCTCTTCGGCGGATTGATTCCCTTTCTTTTACATCCTCTGGCAAAATACCATATTGAACGTAGTCAATAATAGGAAAACGCCAATCTCGGGACTCAGACCCGATTTGAGTTGAGTTCACCTCCTTGGCGTTTATTTTTCTATCATCTTCCTCTTCGATATCCATATTGTATATGGGTATGCAGAGTTGATGTGATCTCACTGTGACTAGCAGTTCAGCTTCGGGCGGCTGTGCAAGTGACACTGCTAGTACTGCCAGTGCATCCGCATAAGCGTTCTGGAGACGAGGGATGTATTCAATATAGAATTCTTTAAAAGAATCTGCCATTTTGATGGCCTCTTGGTGGTATGGGATCAGGTCTTGGTTCCTGACTTCATACTCCCCACGGACTTGGTTGACTATCAATTGCGAATCCCCGAATGCTTCGAGATATTCGACCCCCAGCTCCTTAGCGAAACTGAGTCCAATGAGGAGCGTGTTGTACTCGGCTACATTATTGGAACATGGATCTGTCAATGAATAAGCCCGAGGCATCACATGCTTCCCCGGGGAAACTAAGACAACTCTGACTCCGGAGGTGACCTTAGGACATCCGGGGGTTACTGCCTTATTAACTGCTCTCGATGCACCGTCAAAGTATAATTGTCATACTTGTTGATGCGACATGGTGTTAACCTCGTGGGTTTCATCCAGCAAGTCATCATATACTTCTGCCGTATCCGTTGTCGGGCTTGCCGCCAAAAGATCACAAATAGCTTGTCCTTTGACCGACTTCTGCTGTTTGAAGTGCAAATCATACTGGGACAAGAGAAGGGCCCACTTCGCCAACCGCCAATTCATTGAACCTGGTTGCGTCATAAATACCTGTACTGGATTAACGTTAGAAATAACGTAAATTGTCTGTCCGACCAAGTAATGCCGCATCTTTTGTACTGCGAATACCAATGCGAGGCATTCTTTTTCAATTATCGGATATCAGGACTCAGTGCCTACCAAAGTCTGACTTAAGTAATAGACTGCCTGTTCGTGACCATTATCATCGTCTTGTGCTAATAAAGCACTTATCGAATGGTTCATCGCCTTGATGTAAATCAAGAACGGTTTACCTGATTTTGGTGCGACAAGAACAGGGGGATTCGTCAGATATGTCTTGATATCTTCGAGTGCTTTTTGGCAGGCATCATCCCAGATAAATGACACACCTTTCTTGTTTAGCTTAGAGAAAGGTTGGCACTTCCCGGAGAGATTTGAGATGAACCGCCGGATGTAAGCTAAACGCCCTTGCAATCCTCTGAGTTCTCTTAGATTTCTCGGGGGTTGCAATTCATGTATCGCCTTCACCTTGTCAGGATCGATATGTATACCTTTAGTGGTGACAACGAATCCAAAGAATTTTCCGCTGGACATTCCAAGGAAGGATTTAGTGGGGTTCATCTTCAATTGATGACTCCGCATGAGATCGAACATCGTCTTCAAGTCCTTGATATGATCTTCTTTGTTGCGGCTTTTTACAACCAAATCGTCAACGTAGCACTCGACTGTTTTCCTGAGGTGTTCTTGGAAATCTTAGTCATTGCTTGCTGGTACGTGGCGCCTGCGTTCTTCAGACCAAAAGGCACCACCGTGTAGCAAAAGACACCGAGGGGCGTTCTGAACGATGTATGCTTCTCATCATCTGGGTGCATCTTGATTTGGTTATATCCTGAGAAGCCATCCATAAAGGACATTATCTCAAATCTGCATGTGTTATCGATAATGACATCCGTGATTGGGAGAGGAAAGTCGTCTTTTGGACATGCCGCATTCAGGTTCCTGAAGTCGATGCAAATCCTGATTTTACCGTTCTTCTTCATGACGGGAACAATATTGGCTAGCCAATCGGGATGTTGCTCCTCTCGGATAAATCCTGAGTCGATCAACTTCTTAACTTCTACCTCAATGGCTTCCATAATCTGTGGACAAAACCGTCTCTGCTGTTGTTTGACTGGTTTGGCATCCGGCTTGATATCGAGGCGGTGCATTGCCACATTGGGGTCGAGCCCTAGCATGTCTTCGTAATTCCAAGCGAAGACGTCGATATATTCCCTGATGAGAGCAATTAATTCCTCCTTTTCATTTGAGGGAAGACTATCGCTGATGAATATAGGCTTTGGGTTGACCTCATCGCCCATGTTAATTTGGAGTACTTTATCTTCAGTGGGGGGCTCCCTCTGTTCAAACATGTCACCGTACTGCATGTTCAGGTGATGAACCTATGGATCTTCCCAAGTTGGCATTTGATCATCTTCTTCTATCGTCACAGGATCGACCGTAGTTATATGCGACATCAGCTTCTTGAATGCCTCCCCCAAACTTGTATCGGAATCCCAAGCTGAAGAATTAGAAGAGTACCCGTTCTTAGCTATGTTAGCAATTTGATTGATAACTTGCCAACCACATTCATCATCAGACGAGGAGATATAGCCTAAGCCTCTCTTGTGACGGTAATAATCATCCGGTTTCCCTTTTGGCACATATGCCACTTTGGTTGGAATACGGAGACCTCGATCGAAGTACAAACCTTCTCCGAGTGTGAAATTATATCCCTGTTTTTCCATGAGCTTGCGCGCTTTCGGACTATACTTAGATAAATGTTGACCAGGTTTGTCATCATTCTCGTCCTCTCTTAAGAAATGATCTGGTAATGGAATATTCTTTCCTTTACCGTAAATCACTTCTTTTTCGCCTCCTGTTTTGGCAGGGATCACCAGGGTTGTCCCGAATGAATGCTGGAGGCTTTTCTTTGTTACATAAGATGATCGAAGCGGCATATACAAATCAGGATTATCGTATAACCCCTTTATCGCATCATCAAGAGACAGTGAGTACTCTAAATCATCTTTTATTTCAATATTGGCAAGTTGCCAGTTACAACTGCCATCTGACGATTGTTCATCGTCAAGATTGATTACAAAGGGTACAATGTCATTTAAAACAAAACCTCCATTGTAATCGAATCCGGCTTCGGAATCAGCTTCTTCTCCGCTGTCCGTGCCCTGGACCGATGGTTCAGTATCGGATTCGTTACCATAAAGGAGAGAATCAGTGAAATAATTCTCAAACCCTTTAAATGGTTGCTTATCCGCGACCACCGTCCTGACTCTACTATCTGTGTCGACATATTTCAGACACTGATGGAGAGTGGAAGGAACTATAACATTACTATGGATCTAATGCCGACCCAGTAGTAAGTTATATGATGTCTCAGCATCAATTACGTAACACGTGACCTCCATCTTCAGATCACCCATTTGGCATTTTATCAGGATCTTTCCCAAAGGCCTTGACCCGCTGGTGTTGAATCCGTAAATGACTGTGCCTGTAGACGTCAATTTGCTGACTGGAATGCTAAGGCTATGCATTAGGCGAAGCGGCATAATGCTCACAGCGGAACCCGGATCCACTTGGATTCGGTTGACTTCGCTGGAGCCAATGTACCCGACGAAGTATAGGGGCCGATCATGGTTCGAATTCTTCGTCTGCATATCCTCTTTTGTGAAGGTAATGCAGGGAAGGTTCTTGGCCGCTACATTGCATTGTTGAACTGACGGTTCTGGCTCTTCCGGTATCGGCTTGATCCGAGTGAGGAATGCTTCTGAATCAGCCAAGGCCTCTTTTAAAGCTTCCCTGGTCTCCTTTGACAACCGTAGCAACTCGTACAATGTTATCCGTGCTGGAATGTTGGCTAGTTGAGCCATGATATCGAAGATGCGCGGAGTGTTTGAGCTCTCCGGTTTATCTCTTCTAATCGGATGATTGAAATGAGACTGCTTCGGATTCTGCACCTCTTGGGGTCTCTTTTCTTTCTGCTGATCCGTCGGCTGTCGTCGAGCATCTTCAACCGGTTTAGGAGCTGCAATCACCCCCAGCTCTGTTAAAGTCTTGGCTGGTCCCCTTTTAGTCACTCCCTGTTCAGCTAACTGGTCACTGGGCGATGGATAGTTGTAGTGATACTCATTTCCGCTCCTAGTGGCAAACACTTCTTGTTCTTCTTCAGAGAGCGGGAAGGTAGGAGCTTCATCGCCATCCTCTTTGAAGATTGCGGAAGTAGCGTTGCAGGCCTTGCCTTTACTCTTTCTTTTCGAGGACGTCGCCCACTGCTCATCTTCAATGAGATCCGGATGAACCCAGAGGATTTCGCCGTTCGGGGCTGTGTGTGGCACTAGTCCCTTTTGGCGCTGTCCATGTGGGTCATCATTCACTGTCTTCATCCCCACTTTGGTGACGCGTTTCGGCTCGAACCATGTCGTGGGCACCGATCCAAAGCTGATTAACACTACGTTTGCTCCAACATTCTTGGCAGGCTTCGGGGTTATGACGCCCACATCAATTAACGCCTGAATCTTGTCCTTGAGGTGGAAGCATGACCTCGTAGGGTGATGGACTGCTCTATGGTATGCGTAGTACTTCAGATCCGTCACTTTGCTAGCCCCTTCTTGATCTACGATCGCCGGCAGCTGGATTTTGTTATTCTCCAACAGGTACTTAAAGATGTCGGGAACTTCATCATCTTTGAAGGAGTAAACTTTGGGAAACCTTAGCTCCGAAGACTTCTGCTTCTGAGACCGTTGTTGCCATTGCGACTGCGATTGTTGTGGCGCTCGTTGCTGCGGCTGTTGCTGAGGTTGCAATTGAAAAGTTTGATTAGCATCAACTGCATTAGCATGCGCCTTACCTTTACCTCGTTGGTTAAAGTTCTGCATTGGAGCATTCGCCGCTTGCTGGCCTCTCTCCGCCTTCTTCCTTCTGAGGAATCGATCGGCTTGTTCCCCTCGAACCTTCAGATCCTTCCACGTTTTGGATGGTGCTGTCCCCATTGCTTCCAACACATCCAATGAGAGATTGTTGTGGCAGGTCTGGAGAATGAACTCCTCGGTGATCGGGTCCCGGCAGTTCATCGCCTTGTTTCGGAACCTTTTGACGAAGGTGTCGACTAACTCCCCGTCCTTCTGCTTCTCATCGAGCAACGATCCGATAGATATCTCGGTGTCATCGTCGAAGAAATTTGTGAGGAACTTAGTCTCCATATCGTCCCAGCTGTTCACGCTACCTGGCTTGAGGCGGCGATACCAATCGAAGGCGGCTCCGCGAAGAGTGCTAACGAACCGTACCATCAAAGACTCATTGCCAGAAATGACCCCCAAATGTGATTTGAAGTAAATCACATGCTGAGTGGGTGAACCCATCCCATTAAATGGCGTGAAGTTGATTAGGTTGAACTTCGCCGGATATAGGATTGATTCTCATTCTCTTGGTTATGGACAAGGAATGCCCGTTTTCTTCACCTCTTGAGCAGAAATCAACGTATTGATCTTGCTTTCGAGGTTTTTGATTTTCAGACTTTCACCCGAGTTTTCGTCAGCACGATTCTGAGGTGGAAGCATGGTGTTGTGACTAGCATCCTCATTGCCACCCCCTGCATTAACGGGAGGATCATTGGCATTGCGAGTTTCACCCGCATCCGCATTCTCAACTTCCTGAACAACCTGATTACGGCGGCTTGGTTCGCCTTGCTGGTTCGTCAGTGCCTGGATTTGTTGCTCATGCATTTCTCTCATATTCTGCATGGCCATCTGCATTTCGAACCTGAAGCTCTCCTGTTGTTTGGCCATGGCTTCTTCGAGCATCTTGGCCACTTGTTCCGTGCTTATCATGAATGACTCGCGGGGTTGTCCTTCACTGGATACGGTATTGTCCGACGCAATTGCCGAGCCGGCATCTGATTCTTCATCTTCCGAAGGTAATCTTGTCCGAACTCTACCATACGTTGCACGAATAATAGCTCCGGACTGCAGACGAGTTACACGATGGGGCACCTCTAGAATCACCTCGGGGTTGTCCTGCGCCGATGTTCCCTTGCTGGTCATATTGGCAGTGACCTTCGGAAATTCTCCATCACCGACCACCGTTCTTCTTTGCCGGAAACGCCTATGCCTTGGTTTTGGCGTTTTGGTGCTAAGCCTTTCGAACACTGAGACTCTCTCGGGGACTGCCTTGATGCAGTTACACTCAGACAGTACCGCCCGAATGAGCTTTGAACAGGGGCACTGAGTTTCTAGCCTTCGAGGACTTCTCTTTCTGGCTTTGCTCGTACCCCCAGCACGATAGTACAGCTCGTCCGTTTGAAAGTCGGAGCAACCTATCGTGTGTTGGCACGATTTCTCAGGTATAACGCAATCATCATCAGACGATAACATTTCCTTCTGAGAGCGAACTACCTTCTTTGGGCTTTCGAGAGTCACGCGCCTCGAAACGCGCCTTTGTGGGCGTGAATTCTCAGCGGGCTCCTAGACTTCGATGCGCAGAGTAGTGCGCTTGGGTGCCCTGATATCTTTGTCATGTTGAGGGTTGCGGCGACCCCCAGCATGTTGATTCGTTCGGGGCTTTCTTAGTGGGCCCAAACGTCCTTGGATTGGAGCTTTGCTTCGCTCCTCGGGAAGTGGACCGAGGTGCTCCAAGACTGACTTCCTTTTCTGGGATGGCCTGCGGGATCTCCCGGAGCAGTTATGGAAATCATCGGCGGTTTGGATTGATTCGTCGGAAGTTGCACTTTCGAAGGCTGCAGTTGCTGCTCCTTGGTCTGAACCACCGCTTCAGACTTCGGCCTCCAGACTTTGCGGGTTGATGGCGGCTTCTTGGCCACCTCTTTCTGTAACTTTCTACGGGCTTCTTCGACTTGAGCCCGTGCCTGCGCTGATAGTGCGCGGCGCTTGCGAATGCGCTCCTCCAGCGTTGAACGGTTCCGTTTGACACGGACCCATTCCATTGTTGGCGGCTTGGAAGAGGCGCCGTTCATCTGTTGTTGAGGCTGTTTGCCTCTCTTGTTCTTCAGATCCGCGCTGTAGCGGATCCCGTCAACTAACTCCATGGCCTTTGCGAATTGTTTCGCAAGGCGTTGACGTCGTCTTTGGCGGGCTCTCTTCGAGAGAGTCACCACGCCCTCTGCAGCAGAAGGGTTGGCCAGAGCAGATCCGACCTGGTTGGGAATTAGAGGAATCTCACCCGATGCGACTTTGGCATCCAGCGGGGCGAGATTTTCGTTGGTGTTTTCAACATCTTCATACCAACGAGTTTTTCTCATGGAGGAGAACTTCTTGGACTTGCGGGGGGAGGTTGATACGGACGAGGACGACAAGTACTCCTCTAACTTCTACTAGTTGAACTCGTATTCGACCTCCTCCATGACCGGGATTGAGATCCGCGGCTGCGACGCAACGATCTCGGCAACGAGATCGGTGGCTCCTACTGTGGTCGCCAGATTATTCGCGGGAAAAATCGTGTCTTTCTTCATCGATTCCATTGCTATCTTAAATAACTGTTTTTTGGTTATAAAGATCCGGTCTTTTTATAAGATCCGGTTACAATGAAAATCAAATAAAAAAAAGAAAGATTACAACTTTTTATCCTTGTTGTCGAACAGATCACGAGTTCCTGTTTTGCGGTCGCTCACTTGCGTGGGTTCTTCGCCTGCGCCGGGGTTTATCCGTTGACCACCGCGCGATCTAGATCCGGTCGGATCTATGCAGTACGACGGGTATTATTTCACGAAGGAAATAATAGCCGGGGAGGGGGGGATTATTTCACCAAGGAAATAATCGCCCAAATCTCGGGATCAAAGACCAAGCTTTGATCCGGAGTATGCCTGCGTAGATCTGAGATCCGGTCCTCTCGAACTCTTGCCTTATTTGGTGTTGACGATCGCCGAGCACCAGATCTGGAAGAGCAAGTCCTCGAAGTCCCAAAGCTTGGATCTTTTTAAGTTTTGAGTCTTGAATCCAGCAGGGCTTCGCCTCTCCAAAAAATTCAACCTTTGAAAATGAACCAAGGGGGGCCTATTTATAGGCAACCCTTATGTGCCTTGGGCACAAGGTGGCCGGCCACCAAGTGGCTCGGCCACCGAGCCACCCTTAGGTGACTCGGTTTTGGCCGGGTCTCTCTTGGTGTTGGTTTTTCCGCCGTTGCGTCTATTTTCCGGTTCTGTGGTTGATTTATCCGGACTTCATTCGTTGACCTGATTTGGCAGTAAATCCGGTTCCTGATTTAGCAGTATATCCACTTCTGAGTTCGAGTCCGAAACTGATCTTGATTCGATCGTGATTCGTCCGAGTCTGCTCTTGGTTGGATGACTCGTTGATTCCTCAACCCGTTAGCTTGATTCCGCATGCGAGTGGATTCATTCCGTTGTTTGCGTGCGGTTCGTTAGCCTCGTAGCCTCGTTAACCCGTTTTGTCGCGTATCACTTGGCTTCGGTGTTGTGGACTAACAGTCGTGTTTGGATATGTCGCCCGATGGTTCGTTTGTCGAATCGGCGTCGTCGAGCTGCGTTAAGGGACCTATAGGCAATTTTATACGCCTACAGGGACACAGCTCTCTACCCACCAAAGTTTAAGGCCCCAACTCTGCAACCTTTTGATGGCACAGGGTCACCAAACCAACACATCTACTACTTCAAATCACAGACTGGAGACGTAGTAGCAAACGACGCCATTCTGACCCGACTATTCATCGGTACGCTCAAGGGTGTCGCTTTTGAGTGGTTTATGAAACTGCCTGCCGGATCTATCCAGAAATGGGTAGATTTGGAAAGGCTATTCTTGGTCAGGTTCTTTGAGGACGATATGGAAGTTTCAGTCCTGACTCTTCTAGCCACTAGACAAAGAAAAGGAGAGTCCATCAAAGCATATGTTGAGAGATTCCGCAGCATGGCACCGCGATGCCCGTCGGGTATGACCCAATCGACCTTAGTTGAAACTTACAGGCACAACTTGCAGACCCAGCTTCTGGCCCAGATGGGGGTAGCAGAATGTCGATCCTGAAGACAGCTGGTTTCATAGGGAGAACAAGCTGAAGAAATAGTTGCTCGCGTTAAGGCTGAAGAAGTCGTACAGCCCAAGCCGCAGCAGCAACGTAACCAGAACAATGCTCAGCGGTCTAAAGGAAAGGAGACTCTGGCGGCTGATGCCAACACACGAGTACCACCTCCCGCGAAACAAGGCAAGGTGCCAAATCAACAGAGAGCGCCCAAGCCCAAGCAGTATTCATTCAAAGAAGAACATGTGGACACCTTATTCCAACTACTTTGAAAGAACAACAAACTGCAGCTTCCCGAAGTCAGGAAACCGGATGAGGCAGGAAAAGTTGACGATCCTAACTATTGCCGCTATCACAGGTTCCTGGGCCACCCTACCAGAAAATGTTACGTCTTCAAAGACATTCTACAAAATCTGGTAAATGCAAACGTGCTCACCCTGAAGCCCAAGCAGAAGACCGTGTCTACTAACTTGATAGCGGTCCAATTCGGCGACTTCCCACCAGTGACCACTGCAAATGGCGTCATTCCCATCTACAAGGGAGAGATGCATATGAAAAACACTGACTTATATGGTCAGAAAGACAGGGGGTTGGTACCCCTCACCACCCCAAAAGGAGAAATCATATGGGTCCATCCTGACCTGCTAGGAGATCAACAGTGGACGAACACCTCATCCAAGAAGAAAGGAGGCAAGGCTAAGTCTTCTAATATGATTAGCCCTTCCGTGACTGAGAGTGATGATCACCTCAAACCTCTCACTGATTCAGAAGAAGAGAGGATTGTCCTGGCAGCGTACCCAGGAGACAACCCTAGCACTCGGTCAGGAAAGACTTACTTGAGAGACTACAATCAGAATCCTCAAGAAGCTGAAGAACAGCCCCAAGACGTTGGGGGTTCTGTACCGAAAAAGCCGGCTGATAAGGGAAAGCAAAAGGAGATTCGGTTCAATAGAAATCTTCACCAGGAACCCGAAGAATCGAGCGCTCTTTTTCAGTTCAACGTCATGGCATAACTGGCCAATATACCGGCCAGAATTACACTATATGAGCTCCTGAGGCTATCCAAAACTACCAAGGAAGCTCTAATTGAAGCATTAAAGAATACGGAGAGCTTCATTACGCAAGTTGCTCTAATTCCTGAAGCTTCTGAAGACCAACCTTGCCTGTAATGTCTGTAAGCGGCGAGAAGCTTACCTTGCATATCCTTTACTCAAGAAGATATGCAGATAAAACACAAGCATGGCAGACCTTTGTATTATACAGGGTACATTGGGTCGTCAAAAATCAGCCGTGTTCAGGTTGATCCGGGCTCAGCGCTCAGCATCATGCCCTACAGGGTCATGCAAGTCTTAGGGATTCCCATGCATCGGCTGAACACTACTCAAACTACCATCTTTGGGTTCAACGCAAATAGCACTCGGCCCTTGGGGAAGATCAAACTCAGGTGTCAAATCGGGGACCTCAAGTCCGAGGTGACATGCTACATAATAGATGCGGACACGTCCTACAATCTTTTGTTAGGACGACCATGGATACATGCAAACCGCATTGTCCCATCTACTCTACATCAGGTCATGAAATATGCCAATGATGAAGGAGAAGTTTGAACCTTAATCGCAGAAAAGTATCCCTTCCGAGGGGTGGAAAATTTTCACACCGACTCCGTCTTCTACCTCGAATCCCAGGAGAAAGAAGATGCGGACAGCGGCAATGAAGCCGACACTGAACCGGATCCTGAAGACGATTGTTCATGGGAATTGAATCTAGATGTAATGGGTCAGGGTGAGAGTAACAATAATGTACCGAGCGAGGGTGAATGATGCATTAATGAAGATTTTATTTTGGCGTACTTGTCTGATGTGTCCTCTAAAAATAAACAAATAGAGAATGATCGTAGTGCAGGTACCAACCCGTGGCACACATTGTGCGCATCAACATCCCTTACGCTGCCAATTAAGTCATCTTTCCCTTCAGATGAAGAAATAGAAGATGCACAAAAGGCTTTCTTCAAAGTCCCGTCCAAAAGGAAAGGGCAGAAGCCAATTTGTTTTGGTAAAGTCAAACCCGAACAACTCAAATGAGGAAGTTCAGAAGAAGATGATGGAGTTCCTCAATTCCATTATCACGAACCCAACTCCCTCTGATTAATAAAACAAATGGGGTATAACTTTAACGAAAAACAAGGCTTAAATTTTGGGAAAGGAAGACGAACACCAATTCGAATGTTTCTAACCCCCGAAGGAAAACCTTCGGACTACTATCAAAAAACCGAAAGGGGCTTAGGTTATGTCACTCCCCCTTCTGTCTCAGAGAATGAAATCAGTAACTATCTGCGACAAGATCATTCATCCGGGACATCTTCTTGGGAGTCTGACGTTAGTGTCGGGCCTTTCTTTAAAAGTTTAACTGTGAACATGGTTTTAACTAGTCACCCAGATGAAGATGTAGGGGGTGATGAAGGGTTAATCGAATCAACCAATGACCCATGGATCAAACGTCTTAACATCCTATGGGATATGTGTTTCGAACAACGCGAACCACCCACTGAAGATAACGTAATCTAGGTCAACATGGGAGATGAATTTGACCCCAAACCAATTTTCATAAGCGAAAGCTTATCACCATCTGAGAAAGAAGATCTTGTATCTCTCATCCGAGAATATATAGATGTCTTCGCTTGGAATTATGAAGATATGCCGGGTCTCGACCCGAAAGTGGCCATATATCGTCTCAACATCGATCCGGATGCCAAACCCGTTAAACAACAGCAACGCCGGTTTCGTCCAGAGATCATGGAAGCAATTGAGTCTGAAGTGAAAAAGCTTATAGACTCGGGTTTTGTCAGGGAAGAACAACACCCAGATTGGGTAGCCAACATTGTTCCAGTTCCCAAGAAAAACGATAAGGTCCGTATATGCATCGACTTCCGCGATCTTAATGCAGCTTGTCCGAAAGCCGAATTCCCTCTTCCTATCACGGATATTATGATTGATAACAGATACGGATATGAAAGGATGTCTTTCATGGATGGATTCTCTGGGTATAATCAAATTAAGATGTATCCTGAAGACGAAAAGCATACTGCATTCAGAACACCGCTGGGGGTGTATTGCTACACAGTGATGCCTTTCGGCCTGAAAAACGCAGGTGCAACTTATCAACAAGCAATGAACGCCATCTTCCACGAACATCTGCGTAAGAAGATAGAATGTTACGTTGACGACATAGCAGTGAAAAGCCAATGTAAGGGTGACCATCTGGCAGATCTGAAGACAATGTTCGACATTATGCGAGAGCACCAACTGAAAATGAATCCGACTAAATCGTTCCTCGGAGTATCAAGTGGAAAATTCCTAGGATTCATTGTCACGTCCAAGGGAATCTCTCTTGATCCAGAAAATGTGCGTGCCATCCAAGACATGCCGCCGCCAAAGAATCTCGAAGAGATCAGAGGTCTGCAAGGCAGATTGGCCTACATCCGAAGATTCATATCTAATCTCTCGGGGCGCTGCCAACCCTTCTCAAAGCTTATGAAGAAGGGCGTGTCCTTTGTTTGGGATGAAGAATGCCAGAAAGCTTTTGAAGAGATTAAGAAATATCTCACCCAACCACCTGTTCTCGTGGCCCCTATATCAGGAAAATTATTCATGTTATATGTAAGGGCCATGGATCATTCTCTAGGAGCGTTATTGGCTCAGAACGATGATCAAGGTCAAGAGAAAGCCATTTATTACCTAAGCAGGACCATGATGGGAGCCGAACACCGGTACAATCCGGTCGAAAAAGAATGTCTCGCTCTGGTATTCACGGTTCAAAAGATGCGACATTACCTAGTCGGACAAACAATTCACGTCATCTCTAAGGTGAATCCCTTGAGGGTGCTGATGATGAAGCCATCATCTCTAAATTGTCGACTCGCAAAATGGGCCATTCTCCTGTCACAATACGACATGCAATTCATGCCCCAAAAGGCAGTCAAGGGTCAAGCATTGGCAGACTTCCTAGACGATCATCCGGTACCAGGGACATCTAAATTGTATGAAGAATTGCCCGACGAAGTCGCCGAAGCTTGTGTCACTCGAGAATCTACACAAGTGTGGAAATTATTCTTCGACAGTGCATCTAGAGCAAATCCTCATGGAGCAATTACCGCGGGAGTAGGGGTGGTGTTCGTCTTTCCAAACGGTCATGTGATCCTAAGAGGATTCTCCCTAATCGAACCTTGCACCAACAATATAGCCGAGTATAATGCTCTGCTACTAGGGATGCAATTTGTTGAAAAACTTAATATTCGACATCTCGAGGCTTACGATGACTCCCAACTCATCGTAAATCAAGTTCGAGGGGAATACGAAGTACGTCATGAGGACTTAATCCCATATTACTTCGCAGTGCTAAAGCAAGCTAAGAAGTTCGAAGGATTCTTTATTGAATACATTCCACGAGCTCAGAACGCTTATGCAGATGCTTTGGCCTCATTGGCAACTTCACTGGCATTACCGCCAGGTGCCGAAACAATGATCCCAGTCACAGAACGTGAACTATACTGCTCTAAGATTATCATAGAGAAAAGCTCAGATAAGACGACGACAGAAGAAGTCTATACAACCTCTATAGAGTTTGAATCTAGAGATTGGCGATTTCCATATATTGATTACGTCCTGTACGGAATCTTGCCCGACAATCCTAAGGAAGCGGTCGCTGTCAAGCGAAAGGCCCTCCGATTCTATTATGATGCAGTTTCTCAAATTCTGTATCGTAAGTCGCATGATGGAGTTCTGCTCCGATGCCTCTCTCGTAAGGAAGAAAGAGACGCCCTCAAGGAAGCTCACGAAGGAATGTGCGGAGCTTATCAACCCGGGGTTAAATTAGGGGATCGCCTCCGACGAATTGGCTATTACTGGCCAAAGATGTTCTCAGACGTAGTTGATTACGCTAAGCGTTGTCACGCATGTCAGATTCATGGGGACTTTATCCACCAAGCACCAAGTAACTTGCACCCCACTTCCGCATCCTGGCCATTCGAAGTGTGGGGCATGGATATCGTGGGACCAATTTCTCCTCCGACCTCCAAAGGACACCGGTTCATCCTGGTTGTGACCGATTATTTCTCCAAATGGGCGGAAGCAATCCCGTTGAAAGAAGTCAAGACTTTAAATGTGATTAAGTTCGTCAAACATCATGTCATCTACCGTTTTGGAGTCCCGAGGCGAATAGTTCACGACAACGGGACACAATTCGTCAGTTTTGGGTTTCAGAGATTTTGTGACAAATTCAGAATCCAAAATATCGCATCTACGGCATATTATCTGCCAGCGAATGGTCTTGCAGAAGCTTTCAACAAAACCACAGTAAAGCTTCTCAAAAAGTTTGTTTCCAAGAGCCGGCGTGATTGGGATGAAAGACTCGGTGAATGTCTGTGGGCTTACCGCACGACAGTGAGGACCCCTACGAGAGCTACACCGTTCTCTCTGGTATATGGCTGTGAAGCTGTATTGCCATTAGAGATCCAAATCCCTTCTCTGAGAGTCGCAATCACAACTGGACTAACAGAGGAAGAAAAACATCAACGACGTCTGCAAGAACTTGAAGCCCTAGATGACAAACGACTTCAAGCTCAGCAACAGATCGAGTTGTATCAAGCTAGAATTTTCAAAGCCTACAACAAAAAGGTTAAGGAACGGGTTTTCAAGAAGGGCGATTTAGTTTTAGCCAATAGACGACCCATGGTAATGACACACAAAACCAAAGGGAAGTTCAATCCTAAATGGGAAGGGCCCTTTGTAATAGAATCGGTCTATTCGAACGGAGCATATCGCCTCATCAATCAACAAGGAGACAGGCTCATGATGCCAATTAATAAGAAATTCCTTAAGAGATACTTCCCGTAAATCATGTAGCCCCTTAAACCCGGCTAAATTAGGCTGGGGGTTGCCTATTTTATAGTGTAAGTCTGTCTTTTATTTCGTCATGTTAACACTACACCTCTGACGGTTAAAATTTTTTGGAATTATCCTAAATGGTAATAAAGAAAATTTCGATTTCATGCCAAGTTAACACTATACTTACGGCATTTGCATTACTTTTCATTGTCCTGAACTATAGTTTAACAAAAGAGATAATGAAAACCAAAATGATACCATTTCCATTCAATATTGTCAATTTGAATACAAAGTTGAGAACAATCGAAAGGAAAATGATACAAATTTATTCCTCCGTCAAAACCAGTGCAAATCCTAAGCATCGGGGCTCATCAGTCTAAAAGACTTGAGTTTAGATTTCAGCGCCGATATATTCTCCTCGCGAGCCTTTCTGATTTCTTCGGTTATCTTGCTCTTGAGCTCCTCTTCATTAGGCGTTGCTTCTGTAATCTCCCGCCGAAGCTTATCAGCAGCGACAAGTTCATCGCAATAGCCTTTGAAAAGTCCGTCACAGTAAACAGTTAACCCTTTTAAAACTTCCATATCGCCAGCTAACTGAGCATTTATCTGAGATAGCTCAACACCAGCACGAGTAAGTTCTGCTGCAGTATCCCGGAGACCCACAGCAAAACTTCCCATGTCCCCTTGTACTTGGAGATGTTCCCCACGCGGGCTAGCAATACGAGATTCTATTTTAGACAGAATCTTCTGAAGAGATTCTTGTTGTTGTGTCTTCAAAGCCTTAGCCTAAGAAAAAGCCTGGTCCACTTCTGGCCCTATGTCGTCACGCTGCAGCATTGAAAGGAATTCCAATTCATATTCCAGAATAATGATGCCCTCGCGACAATTCTTGGTCCATAATGCATCCCCCTGGTTTTTAATCTTAGCGAGACATTCTAGCAAGTGGGGTTCAAAAACCTTGAAGCTCACATCCCCGAGACTAACGACGTCGATAGTTATTTGCATCCAACACTCTAGTTGTTCGATGAGCTCCCTCAAAGTTTCGGAGCTTGGAGGTGGAGCAGTCGGATAAATAAAGCAATTCGCATAATCAGTGCGAATGGGGGTGTACGCAGCTTCAGATGATAACTTTTCACAAGATAGATATTCTTCTATCCCCGGCAAATGAGTACTGGAAGACCCGCTCCTCGAACGATACAACTCCCTAATCTCATTTATGCAGGAAGAGTAAATATCATAATCAGGGATTCGGGAAACCTCTTCAAACCAGATGCGAAAATCGGCAACAGTGGAACTGCCAGGCGGCGAATTGGGTAAAGTAAATTGCTCATGGGTTCCCCCGGTGGAAAAAAAGTACCATGCACGAGCTCCTTCATACAAATTCCCAATTTGAGCCAACGCCGGGTTGGGATTGCCAACATAAAGCTGGTCATATCCGAATTGCCTAGCGAATCTAGAAGGCATATAAGGCTCGATGATGCACTTCTCCTACAAGCGATAGACTAGGTAGCCCAACCTGATCATAAGAAGCCAGCTAAACGTACCCTCTTCCAAAGAAGACGAGCCCTCAAAAAGCAAGTCCATGAAGAGGGCACCTTCCATGTCAACTCCATCAAAGTTAGGAGCGCAACAGAAAATCTGGTAATTGTCTTCCTTGGATACAATTTGTCGAGCTCTGACTATATAAGAATTAGTCCACGTGGCCGACTCCAATTTCTGTATAAAAGGAATATAAGCGTCATCGCCCTCGTATATCCCCGTCATCAACGAAGGGCAATGCAACACGAACCAGGCTGCTAAATACGTATACGGCGCTGGTATGCGTGGTTGAGGAGTTCTCCCGGCTTTCTTCTTGGTAGCTTTGGTTCCTGAAGTGCTGAGAAGTTCTGAGGTCAACATCCTTAGACCATTCTGTATGCAGCTGACCATAGCAGTAAGGAGACTTATAGGTCTCCCATGCGCAAGCAAAGTAGCTGGGTACACAACGTCAGCTAATATTTCCTCAATTGGTTTTGACGGTACGACACACCGCTTTAACCAAACCATAAGGAAGCCCGCAAGAAGAGCCGTATCAGAAATAGGGACTATGGCTTGGTGGTGGAAACTTTCAAATTCGACACAGGCCTCGAAATCATCTTCTGGATGCTCTATTTTGTAGGTGGCATTAGAAACCTTAATTCGAGCTTTGGCCTCCTTGGGAGAGATAGATGCAACACGAGATACAGCTACGTCTCTTCGGTTTAAGTTCTGAAAAAGGTATTCCGCCCACGTGGTATGCATAATGCCCTCTCCACGCATCCCAAGGACTTGGGCACATATGTGGAAGTGACACATCAACTCCTAGAAAGTAGCGTAAATTTCCGGGTGAGCCACCTTCAGTAAAGAAAGCTCCTTGGTGGTGGGGATGAACTCCTCGTAGGGCGTTTTTCCAAGCAGTAACCCCGACACTGCTTGCATCTCATGAAGAGCAAAACCTAACTCTCCTGCAGGTGTGAAGAATGTACAACTGTCCGGGTTATATTTCTCCAACATAGTGAAGAAATTATGATAACTCTGCACGACACCCCGTCGGGTAGCTAACACTAGAACCGTAAGACCTGATCGAGCGAGTGACTCCTTAAGCTCCTCAAGAACAAAATCAACCATGTGGGTCCACCAACCTCCTTCTCCAGAATAGACCCATCCTGGGGATCTGAACATCTGGGTGGAGAATTCACCCCGAGCTGCAATGAATTGGCGAATAAAGATGTTCGCTGGACGGGGCAACTCCCGAATCGGATCCTTCTTCTCAAATAAACCGGGCCTCAACCCCTTAAGTTGCCCTCCGATTTGTGTGCGAGCCCGCCGACCAAATCCAAATGACACATTCTCTTTCTCCTTGATTATGTCGAAGGTCAAACCCGACGACAGCTTGCGTTCAAAAAGTAAGAGAGTGGATACATCCTCTTCATGTTTGGAAGAAAGAAGAAGCGATTGTCAACTCTCTGCAGCAGCTTCGAATCTTCTGCACGTATGAAGTGATCGTTAATTGATATACGATCTCCGAATATGAATGCCGGTTTAGAAAATTGAGCGCGACCAACAGGAGTCTCCATGTCTAAGTCAGTGATCATAATCCTGAGAGTAGAACACCGGGGGAATTTAATCATGTATGTTCTTTCCGAGTCAGAGAAAGTACACAGCGGAATTCTGTCTTGGAGACTAAAAACTTCATCCGCGTCAGGTCCGCCAATATACCCAAAATGGTGCTCTTGCGAAAGCGACACATTTGGAAAAAGCACTGTACAATCCAAAGCAGAGGTTAGCACCAGAAGCAAACTGTTAACGTAAATACAAAATTTCGAATGCGAAGGTCGAGCCTCGTGTTAAAAATCTCAAACGCGAGGGTTGAACCTCATGATGAAAAATTCAAACACGAGAGTCAAGACCCACATGGAATCCCAACTTCGCGTTTTTATCGAATAGGAACGAGTCATCGTTCTCGTTATCAAGAACCCATCTAGGGTTTTCAAAGAACTTGCCAAAGCAAGTTATTTTGGTTAACACTTACCACGATAGGGAACCCCCCACGGCGGTGGTGACGATGATGACATTCCCACACGAACAAGAACACCACCGGCATCCTCAGCTGACGGCGTGCCAGAAGTCGCTCCGACGACTTTCTTGGAACTGGAACCCATTCTCCGAGGCGCCATCAACACAGTCGATCGGAGGAAACGTTTTTGAACGAGGAGGACAGAGTTCATCGGAGATCTCGCCAAAATCAAACGAGATCTCTCGTTCTTGGAAATAGCCGAAAGTTTAGAGAGTCAAATGACTCTTGACGTGACCACTCAGGTCTATTTATAACAGCTGTCAAACTGTTAAGATGGTACGAGATTCTAGGAGTGGATCCCAACCATCTTTGAAACGCGGAGTTCACAACCGTGTTCAAATTCCCAAACGTGAGGCTCAAGCCAGCGTTACGAAGGCCTGTAACCCCACGTTTCAAATCTCGAACGCCGAGGTCACCTTAGCGTTACAATTCTTCCAAATGAAGAACCTACACTTATGTCTTCAATCGCGACACTTATTCCTCAAAGTCATAAGTCCTCTTAAGGGAGTGTTAATCAAAACCTCTGTATCTCCTCAGCAGAATCAAAGTTCTTATTGGGTTAATGATTCACCCAAAATGATCGTCCTCACCACAAGGTTTAAGCCGGCATCAAACACCAGTGTGGCTATAACTCCTCTGTCAGAATCCACTCATCGATTCTCATTAACAGAACGATAAGTCTTCAAAATCACTCAGGTTATTGTCAATTCATTAGCTCCCTCCAGCAGAGCAATGAATAACCAGTTTATCAACTCTTTTCAGTGGGGTAATAAAACTCCCCAAAATCTTGTTCAAATTACAAGTATTGCAATTCATCGCTTTGATGACAAAACACTTAGCAATTCTCCCCAGCGAGACATAAAAATGTTTTCCCCACACACGTCACGTTAAAACTACACCTCTGACAAAAACCAACTTATCGGCTCTCCCCAATAGAGCGCTAAGTCCCCAGAATTGCCCCGATCGTAATCTCTCTCATGTCACGTTAAAATCACACCTCTGACAAAAACCAACTTATCGACTCTCCCTAATAGAGCGATAAGTCCTCAGAATTGTCCCGATTGCAATCTCTCTCGTGTCAAGTTAAAATCACACCTCTGACAAAAATCAACTTATCGACTCTCCCCAATAGAGTGATAAGTCCTCACAATTGCTCCGATCGCAATATCTCTTCCTGTTATGTTAATCTCTCACCTATAACAGTCTAAACCCTCTTATTTGAACTCTTTTTATCTCACCATATAAGAGATGTTCTCATAAGATCCCCAATTGACTAAGTACTTTTCAGAACTATCCCTAGTGATAATAAGGAAAAGTTTGGAATCTCCCCACAAGAAAAAGTCCACGCCAAGTTAAAATTATACCTCTGGTGTCTATAGACTTCTTTCAGTGTTTAAAGTCAAAATAACACAGGAAGAATTCTACTCTTTAACTCTGTTCCGGGAAAATGATTCAACATTGATCCCTAACGTTGTGAAGTTTTCTAAAGTTATCTTAAATGATGATAAAGGAAACTTTCTAAATCTAGGCTATCAGGAAATTTATGTTAAGTCATGGATACACCTCGGGCATTTCTCGGGATTTGTTGCCCAAAATCAAAAAAAAAATTTATAATAATAATAATGAAGGACCAATATCACTTTTTTTATTCAAGAGATAGAAGAAAGTGATACAAAACAAACTTGTTCTTGTCAAAAGAACATTACAAAAAAAACCAAATTCATTCACGCATCAAATCAAAAGAGATAAGTTGAGCCTTAACTTCGGCTAACTCCTCCTCGTGAGTAGCTCGCACCATGGCTTCAGCCTTCGCTCGAAGTTCATCCTCACTGGGTATGATGGTGGTCGCCACCTCATTCCTGGCCTGTTCTAGGGCTAGGGACTGTGTATGATATTCCAAAGTACCACTTGCATTCTGGGTACTAAGGATATTGACAATGCCTTCTTCGCGGGAAAGTCCAGCCTTCAATCGTAGGACTTTGGCTTCAGCTTCAACAAGTCTGTCCCGAAGCGAATTCATAGAAGCAGTTGAGCGTTCTAGTTCTTCTCGCTTCCGAATGTTACGCTCATGAAGCTCCACGATCTGACGCTCTTTCTCAGCTAAGTCCCGTTCCATCGCTTCTCGGCGAGCTGCTTCTGCGACTTGAAGACCAGCCAAAGTTGACATGATTTGCGGCCGAAGCTCTTTGTGGCCCAATGTCTCGAAGCGTTGTAATTGTTCTTCCAAATGGAGAATAATCTCTGAACAGCGCTCGAACCATTGAGTGTTGCCCACAATCCTGACCCCGTTCAAGCCTGCCTCCAGAAGAGGTCGAAAGGAGTTCAGAGTTCCTCGACCATTCACCATGTACTCAACTACCATCTTCGCCAGGCTATTTAGATATACAAGAGAGATCTGAAGGAATTCAAGTGCGTCAGCGAGACTGGAAACCACAGCCGGAGACACCCCTCTAGCCATCGAGATCGGCGCATGTGACCCAGGTGCCGAAGCTGCAGAAGCAATTGAAATGTTCAATTGCAAAGGACTTGAAGTCAGAACCATCAATGCCTTCACCTGAGAAGAGCTGGGCCCAGCCTCTGTTGGGACGAATGAGATCTTCATCAATGCTTTCGATGAAGTGTCCACCGCAGAGGAGTCATGCAAGGTTTGCTCCTGCAAAGGAGCTGACACCGGCACGAGCTGTTGTTCCAAAGGAGGAGTCACAACTGTAGTCTCAGGCAACGTGGCAGGTGAAGCAGTTGCTGTGGGTGAGCTGGGTAAATGTTGCTCTAGTAAAGGAGTCGACGTCGGCGCAGGTTCTTTCTCTAAAGGAGCAGCAGAAGTAGTCCCAGGAGTAGGTGAACCTGCACGAAAAAATGGTCGGAACGCGAAAAAAGCATGTGGAAGAAGTCAAAACAAACCAAGCTTACCAGTGAGGTAGAAAGGAGTATAACCAGATGCTTTATCAGATGGAGCCTTGGGAGCATCGTCAAAAGTGGTGATGTCATCCATGGAATCATGCCCATCGTCTCCTTCACCGTCACCTGGCGCATTACCAATTTCAGCATCATCGTCACCTCTATCTTCGTCAACTGCATCACCAATCGAGGAGCCCTCATAATCAACTTGCTCCTCATCATCCCGAGTAGCCAAAGGTTCAGGAAGATTTGTGCCAGTAGCTGGTTTATTCATAAGTCCCGTTGTAGGATTGGGAATTAAATCACCAGCTTGTGACATTAATACTGAAGGAGGAGGGGATGGATTCTCTTCGAGACCCCTTGGTTCTAATGCAGGAGACTTAGGAAGGTCCATCACTGGAGCAGATTCTGCATCTGCAGCCATTAATTCGTCCTCTTCGTCCTCGGGGGGATGGTAAGAAGAAGCTTCACTTGATAAGGCTGGGCCATGAGAACGAAGTCCAGTTCTATGTGGCAAGCCTGCAACTGAAGATTCCTATTGGTCTTCATCTTCAGCAGCCCTGATAGCATCAGCCATCAACTTGGATTTTTGCTGGCCCTTAGGAGGAGGAGATTCCACTATCAACTTCCGACGGATCTGCTTCTCGTATCGGCTGGCTTCATCTGTAGATAGCTTTCTTTTCCCCGCTGCTCTCGTCGTAGGAGGCTCAACCACTTGTTGCTCCTCTCCTGGAATAGGCTCAGCTCCTTGTTCCTCTTCCTGCCCAGTAGATTGGTCTTCAATAGATAGAAACTCGTCTATCCCTCTCAGACGAGACGTTTTAGATCCTCTCCTTAAAGCATACATATGCCTAATGTCTTTCAGGCAACATGTATTCAAGTTGTAATTGGGAGTCTGGGAAGCGGCGAAATACCAATTGCAGAAGCTTATGGAGGTATAGGAGTTGGGTGTTTTGTGGGAAAGCCTGAAGGTCGCTTTGGTACAACCTGCCACAGAATAGTACCACGCCCTGGCCCCTTTATATACGTTGCCCATAGCTGAGAGCTGAGGACGAGGGTTCCTAACGTACAACTGATCATACCCAAATTGGTGGGCGAACTTATAGGGCTGGTAGGGCTCGAGGAAACAGTGAGCGTATTGCCGGAAGATCAAGTAGCCTGGCCTGATAGAGAGCAGCCAATGGAAAACACCCCCACTCAGCTGAGTGAATCCATTAGGACCTGCTACGTCCTGATATTCTGCTCCATAGACGCCGCCTTCAAAATCAGGGAAACAATGCCATATATGGTAGTGGGTGTCCTGTGATAAAATCTGACGAATTCTAACCATATATCCCCCTTCCCATTTTGTAGATTCTAATCGTTGCACGAATGGGATGAATTAGTCTTCCGGGGGAGAGGCCGCACTCATTAGAGGAGGACAGTGGAGCACGTACCAAGCCATTAGATAGGTATACGGCAACGGCACCCTGGGATTAGGAGTTTTGAAAGTCTTGTGGCCCCCAGACTCCACCTCGGTAACATCAACGAAATCCAAGGCCAACTCCCGCAGTCCATTCTGCAAGCGGCCCACCATGGCGTAAAGCAGATTCAATGGCCTCCCATGCGCCAAGAGAACAGCAGGGTAGATCACCTCGACAGCAAGAGCATCGATCAGCCTGGTAGGAACGACGCACCGCTTGAGCCACAGCATTAAGTATCCAGCCAAAAGCGCCGTGTCAGAAATAGGAAGCAAGGCTTGGTAGTGGAAACTCTCAAATTCTGTATGAGCCGGGAAAACATCTTCCTTGGCCTCATTGGTGTAGTGGGAAGTAGCATCGTCGATTCGGGCCTGGACCTCCTCCAAAGTGCTTGCAGATAACTTGGTCACTGAGGCTCCCTTATTGGTCAAGTTCTGGAATAAGTATTCCGCCCAAGACACTTGCTTAATGCCGCTTCCTCGAGCCCCTGTCTGTTGCATATAGATGTGGAAGTGACACATGACTTCCCAGAGAGTGGAGTAAATCTCAGGGCTGGTCTTCTTCAAAATCTTAAGTTCCGCTGACCCCGGAACAAATTCTTCGTACGGTAAATCCCCAAGGAGAAGACCCGAGACTTCATGCATCTCATGAAGAGCGAAGCCCAACTCCCCCACAAGGGTGAAGAAAGTGCAAGTCTCAGGATTATACTTCTCTAATATGGAGAAGAAATGAAAGTGGCTTTGGACAATCCCAAACTTGGTGGCCCGCACAGGAATCTGCAATCCAGCTCGAGCAAGAGGGACTTCCAATTTCTCCAAAACAAACTTGGTCATCCGGGTCCACCACCCCGTCACTGAAGAATGAACCCAGCCAGGAGTTCTAAATCCTTGCGCGGGAAATTCTCCTTTCCTTGTCAGAAATTTCTTGGCAAAGGTGTTCACTGGACTAGCCACTTCACCGACAGGATACTCCTTGGCAAACAATCCTGGCCGGAGAGCTGTCACCAGTCGGTTGTAACCAACTGTGCGGACCCCTTGAAAAGTCAAGGTTCTGAGAACGACTCCATCCCGATCTTTAACCAGGGGCCAATCCATACGCCTTGGGATGGAGGCGCACTGAAAGTAGGATATGGGGAACATCCTCTCCATATTAGGCAAGAAAAGGTTGCGGTCCCCAACTTTCCGCAGCCACTTGTAGTCCCCATCATAAGCAGTGCCTGCCTCGAAGTCAACAAAATCCCCGAAGAGGAATCCAAGTTTGACTATTGGCTTACAGCTCAGGTTTTCAAATCGAGCATCCGTAACCAATATCCTAAGGGTCTCCGGAGAAGCTTGGGTGATTAGTTCCACACGACTCTTCTCTTTAATTCGGAAAACTGGGAGTTCTTGGCGTAGATTGAAGGTCATATTCAGATCCACACCACCTTCATGCCCACAATGGTGGCAAAAAGGGAGAGGCTCGCTGGTATGACGCACTACAAAATAAAGAAAAAAAAGAAAAAGTCAGACAACACAAAGGTAAAGTTCAGACGCGAGGGTCGAACTTAGCGTCAACAAGAAGTTCAGCCGCGAGGGTCGAACTTAGCGTCAACAAGAAGTTCAGACGCGAGGGTCGAACCTAGCGTCAACAAAAAGTTCAGACGCGAAGGTCGAGCCTCACGTTAAAAACCTCAGACGTAAAGATTGAACCTCGCGTCAACAATGTAAGACGCGGAGGTCGAACCCCTCGTCAAAAATACCAAACGACGGAGTCTAGCCCCGCGCTATCGAAACGAGTTTCCTCGTTGATCCAAAGATCAGAACTTGCCGAAGCAAGTTTAATGACCACGGAGGTCGTACTCACCGCCAATCAAAGGAAGTTGGGGCGGCACGTTCGCCTGAGCAGTAGCGCCGTCAGCCGATGTAGACGGCGCCGACCCCTGAGCCGCGACAACGTCGGACTTAGAGGGATGAGTGACAGTCTTCTTGGGTGCCATAGATTCTCGTCGGAGGAGAAGAGGAATAGTGCTCGCCGGAGATGAGAACGAAAATTTTCGTTACAGTTTTAAGAAGAGTCGAATGACTCTCGATTTGACCTCCAGCGGTCTATTTATAGACAGCTGTGAGCTGTCAAATCATAACGAACGGGATTCGAGGCCAGAATCCCGCCTAAACTCAATCCTGGAGTTCGAGTTGGTTGAAATTCCAAACGCGAGGTTCACCTACGTGTTCAAACTCCCAAGTGCAGAGTTTACCTACGCGTTATGATCAACAGGAGATACGACACGACCTCAAATAAATGGAGGAAAACTGGGGTCAACCACCAAGGTGACCAAAATCGAGAAGCAACAAGCAACTCCACTGGGGAGTCTATCAGATGGGGATAGGCAGATTACAATCAGCAACGCTAAAACCATCAGATTCGATTGGGAGCACACCTCATTCTTCATTATCATTAAGGCTCAAAAGCTGTTTTGTTTGGTTCGAGGAAACAACGTTTCAACATTCCGATGAAGCGGACAATTAATCTATTAAATTTTGGGATACAAAGTATTCCAAAAATTCGTCCCAGTCAACTGCGAACTTTTGAAAACTTTGGAGGGGGTTCTGTGGGCTGTCTAAAAATCACAATAGATAGCTGATCCCCATGAGATTACAAGGTAGTGATTCCTTCAGATCAAGAAGCAGAATTCATATTTGGAATCAAAACAGAAGAGATTTCTGAATCATTACATCCGCAGCATTATAATCGCTACAAACACGACCTCATGTTTGAGATGATTGATCTTGATGGCTGCGACAACAACATGACCAATATTATATTAGCAACTATTAGAGATGCTGATGAGCAGTGTAATGATTTCAGGAATAAAAGGTTGGACTTAGTTGGTGAGTTGCTTGGTAAAGAGCTGTGGGCAAATATTCACTGATTCATATCAAGTTCCAACAATGAAAGCTGCAGTCAGAAAGCTTTCATGCCAACAAATAAAGATTGCAAATGGAGGACTTTTCACATGGATAGAGAAGGGTTACAATTCAACAACGCTTCCGACAGCTAATGAAAACTCTATTCAGTGGTCTTCACATTCAACAGTGAGAGTTACAATCTGACGACTTTCACACCCCGCAACAACTCAAGCGAGGATTACTGAATGACGATCCTCGCAATACCTTACAGAAGAGGTTATAAGTCAACCAACTTCTTCTAAAACACGGAAGTCATCCCCGCGTTACAATTTTGGAAGTGCACCTGACCTTAGCGTTTCCAAGTTACAACAAGTCAAACCGAACGACCTTCGCGTTCTTAAGGTTCAATCAACACCCGACCTCAGCGTTTCTAAGCCGCAGCAAGCAAAAAACACGAGCGACCCTCGCGTTCATTTATGTTCAGTCAACACCCAACCCCGCGTCTCATTTCTAAGACGCGAGTTTAGGGTCCTGAACGCCAGGTTGGACGTTTGACTCATTCAAATATGAGTCGAACGGTTCCAGAACCATTTTCCCCACGATCTGAGGAAATCACGCCCACTTAGGAGCGGATTTAGAGGGCAGTTACAACCTTTTATCCCCCTATAAAAACTCAACAAACCCAACAGAGTAAAGTGTTGGATTTTCGGCATCTAAACCGCACAGGTTTGGAGGGGATCCAGGATCTCAACCCTACAGAGAAGCAGGAGAGGCGAAACCCTTGGAGATAGGACTTTTGAATCAAGTTCAGAAGATCAAATCAGGGGGGGATTCTTCAACAACATAATATCTGCTTGGTCATCAACCGAATCTTCAGTTTTAACAACTCTATCCACAGAGTTCTAACTCATTCAGAGTTCTTAAACTCGTAAAAGAGTTACGTATAAAAATTTCTACAGAAGTTCATCGTTCCTATGAGATAAGAGACGGTCAGATCGTCAACGGAGAGCAAATTCGACGTGAACAATCGAAGGAGGCATTCCATCGCTACCGAGAAGAACCCAGTTTTAAACAAAGGGGAGAATCAAAATTCGTTCTCCTCTCTTTTGTAATCGAATTGTAACCGAGATTAAAGGAATCAAAGTCAAATTTCTTTTCTTCTCTTTATTGCAATTTTCCAACATACAGTACCACGATGCGCTTCCTCTCGTGGAAGCGGGTCTAGAGGCGGTCCGCCGTGTGGGTGGTCCTCAGCTCGCACGACGATGCGAGCGAGAGCTCGGCCGCTTGGAAGGGTGGATGTATCGCCTGGAGGAGCTAGCGTAGGACGATGCTTCGGCTGAACCACCCCTCTTCTCGGTACGCTTCATGTTTGAGCGTGAAGATTTGGCGAAGCGCATCCAGGCAAGAGAGGCCGAGCTCCAACACTTGCGCAAGCAACATCGCGCGGTGTTGGCCGAGATGGACACCTAACTGGATGCCGCCTTCTTTGAAGACGCTGGGTCTCTCGAAGGTGAGGCGAAGCTGCGGGAGCTCGAGCGTGAGAAGACGCGGCTCAGCCATGCTGCCGAAGCGGCCGCAAATGGGCTTCAACTTCTTCGCCAGGAGGAAGAGGATGGTGATGCTGCTCTCGCCAGATTTCTGCAGAGGTAGGAGGCGGAGACTCGTGCTAGACAGGCGGCAGAGCTCGCGGCTGTCAAGGCGAAGATCGCCAACTTCAGCCTCTTAAAATTGATGTAGTGCATCCCACAGTTCGTCGAACATAGTTTTGTAATTTTGTCAATGCTAGACGCATTTAAACTCTCAAAAATTTATGTAAGTTTGGCCCGTAATGGTCTGTTATATTTTGGCTTTGCTGCTTTTTTTTACTGCCCTGCATTTTGTTCTTCTTGCTGTGTTTGGCATGCACTTGATCTGTGTTTGATCCTCATGTTGGATTCGTCTGCGCTGTTTGGTGCTTGAGTTGAGCTACTCATGCCATTCTCAGTAACATGGTGAGCCTTCGACTATCCTGCTTTGGACTTAGTCGTTAGGCTCCTTTTTTGCCCTTGGCTGCTCGTGGCGTGGGGTCGGGTTAACTCCGACTCTCGCGTTGTAGCTCAAGTGGGACCGAGAGGGTAACACTTAGCTCAAAACAAAGAGCAGTTGTTCGCAACCATCTGAAGAACCCAACTTTGACTTGCCATCTGGCGAGTTGTTGTTTGGGGGAAACAATGGGGCGTGTCGCCTGTTGAGCCGCCCTCGATAATTATCGTCGTGCGGGCGGGCGATGACCCAGATGATAATCGAGTCGTTCAGGGATGTCAGAATATGACGATCGATTGTTGTAGGAGCCGTCGCGTGGTAGGCTACTACCCATCGGTTATCCTAAGGGAATGTTAGGATATCCAGAATAGGTCGAGTAGCTCAGGGACGTAGGAGTGTGACTACTGACCGAAGTAATAACATGTCGCATGGTAGGTTATTACTTAGGCTGTGTTATTCGTAGGAATAACGGCGCCGGTCATCAGAGGTGATCGTTAACCCGATGGAGTTTTGTTGCGATTGGAGCAACTATGAGGACCTATCATCCCGTTAGAGGGGATTGATAAGTTGATTTGGTTAGAGATAATAGTTAACATAACAGAATTGTCTATCGCGATGTGAGCGACTTTAGTGGGCTCACCATCCTATTGGAGAGGGCTGGTAAGTTGGTTTTGTCAGAGGTGTAGTGTTAACATGATAATAGGAGTTTTGTTGCGATTGGAGCAACTATGAGGACTTATCATCCTATTGGGAGGGATTGATAAGTTAATTTTGTCAGAGGTGATCGTTAACGTGACAGTGGGGGTCCCGCCATCCTATTGAAGAGGATTGGCGGGGGAGAGTGGCTTTGGTCCTAACTATCTGAAAGTTTGACCAAGTGGGAGTTTGATGCAGCCCACCTGCACTGCTAGTCTCGCCTGCTTCGAGAGGTTCGCCATAACCGGGAACATGGCTCAAGAAGTGGAACTCGCCTAAATTGTTAGGCTCGCCTGATTTGAGCGGTTCGCCATAACCGGGAACATGGCTCAAGGAGTGGGACTCGCCTAAACTGTTAGGCTCGCCTGATTTGAGCGGTTCGCCATAACCGGGAACATGGCTCAAGAAGTGGGACTCGCCTAAACTGTTAGGTTCGCCTGATTTGAGCAGTTCGCCATAACCGGGAACATGGCTCAAGAAGTGGAACTCGCCTAAACTGTTAGGCTCGCCTGATTTGAGCGGTTCGCCATAACCGGGAACATGGCTCAAGAAGTGGAACTCGCCTAAACTGTTAGGCTCGCCTGATTTGAGCGGTTCGTTATAACCGGGAACATGGCTCAAGAAGCGGAACTCGCCTAAACTGTTAGGCTCGCCTGATTTGAGCGGTTCGTCATAACCGGGAATATGGCTCAAGAAGTGGAACTCACCTAAACTGTTAGGCTCGCCTGATTTGAGCAGTTCGCCATAACCGGGAACATGGCTCAAGAAATGGAAGTGTAGGGAATAGTTTAACCTCTTATACCAGTTGGAGGATGTGAGGACCAGTTTAGACTCATGCACTCATGGGAGTTGGGAAGAAGAACTAAGGGTAGTACTTCTTCAAGTATTTGTCGTTGATGGGCATCATGATCTTATCGCCATTTGGCTTGATGAGGCGATAGGCTCCATTCGAATAGACTGTCTCTACTACGAACGATCCTTCCCATTTGGACTGAAATTTGCCCTTCTTCTTGGAGGTGAGAATCATTGGTCGGCGAACGGCTAGTACCAGTTCTCCCTCCTTGAAGGTTCGACGTCTGACTTTCTTGTCGAAAGCCTTGGCCATTCGGGCTTGATAGAACTCAATGTGTTGTTGAGCTTCTAGTCGTTTGTCGTCCAACGCTTCAAGCTTCGTGAGTCGTCGTTGGTGATTATCCTCAGCCGTCATTCCCGTTGTTAGGGCGACACGGAGGGATGGAATTTGAATCTCCAATGGCAACACGGCCTCATAGCCGTATACCAATGAGTAGGGCGTGTTGCCAGTCGGTGTGCGAACCGTTGTGCGATATGACCATAAGCTCTCACCCAGTTTTTCATTCCAATCGCGTTTGCTAGTGGAAGTCACCTTGGTCAAGATCTTAATGATTGTTTTGTTGAAGGCCTCGACCAAGCCATTCGCTGAAGGGTTATAGGCCGTGGAGGAGAGGTTTTGTATTCGGAACTTGTCACAAAACCCGGTGAATGCATGGCTGACGAATTGCGTGCCGTTGTCATGAATAATACGCCGGCGTACGCCGTATCGGTATATGACATGGTGTTTGATGAATTTGATCACGTCATTAGTCTTGACCTCTCTTAAGGGGACGGCTTCGGCCCACTTCGAGAAGTAGTCGGTGATCGCGAGGATGAAATGATGACCTCTCGCCGACGGCGGGGATATTGGTCCGACTATGTCCATCCCCTATGCTTCGAAAGGCCATGACGCCTTCGTCGGGTGTAGGTCTTCGGGAGGTTGATGCATGTAGTTGGCGTGGATTTGGCATTCGTGGAAGCGCTTTGCGTAAGCGACCGCGTCGCTAACCATCCCAGGCCAAAAGTAGCTTATCCTCCGCAGGCGATCTCAAAGTTTGGGTCCAGGCTGGTGAGCCCCGCAAACGCCGTCGTGGGCTTCGCGCAGAGCTTCTTGTGCTTCTGCCCTCGAAAGACATCGAAGTAACAAGCCGTCGTATGATCTCCGATACAATGTTTTGGTGGTCGAATCATAGTAGAACCTCGATGCACGTTGTCGGACAGACTCTCGTTCCCTTGCGTCTTTGGGCAACACGCCGTATAGAACGTAATCGATGATCGGGAGATGCTAGTCCTCAAGATCGGGCTGATCCGAGACTTGATGGGTGGCGTTCACTTCTGGGACATCTTTTAGTTGAAAGAGCTTTCGGCTCGCCACTGTGACCCATTGGGTCGTCCCTACTGGCTGGGCCAAGTTGGTCGCCAAGGAGGCAAGGGCGTCCGCATGCGTGTTCTTGGAACATAGCACGTGCTCGATGTGGAAGCTCTTGAATGACCTCACTAGCTTGATAGCCGCTTGGTGAAGTGGGATCAGATCGTCGTTTCTAACCTCGTACTTGCCAGTCATCTGCTTGACGATGAGTTGAGAGTCATCGTAAGCCTCAAGACGCTTTATCCCTAACTCTTTTGCTAATTCGAGTCCGATGAGTAGTGCATTGTACTCAGCCACGTTGTTGGTGCACGGCTCTGTCAAAGAAAAGGCTCGGGGTAACACGTGGTTATGCGGAGAGGTGAGGACCACCCCCACTCCTGCAACAATAGAGCCGCTCGTGCCTACACGAGATGCGCTGTCGAAGAACATTTGCCACACCTCTAGTGACGAAGTTACGTTGGCTTCGGGGGGTTCATCTGGCAAATCTTCAAATAGGTCGGTCTTCGCCCTCAGTGGGTGACTAGCCATAAGATCGCAGATGGCCTGTCCCTTGACTGATGTTTGTGACATGAAATGGATGTCATATTGAGACAACAGAAGTGCCCATCTGGCCAAACGCCAATTTAACGCCGCAGGCTGTGTCATGAAAATTCGGATGGGGTTCATCCAGGAAATGACGTGGATTGTCTGACCGATCAGGTAGTGCCGTATCTTTTGGATGACGAATACTAAGGCCAAACATTCCTTTTCGATCATCGGGTATCGTTGTTCGGCGCTTTGCAAGGTTCTATTTAGGTAGTAGATGCCCTGCTCATAGCCCGCGTCATCATTTTGTGCCAAGAGGGCGCCTAGAGAATGCTCCATAGCCCGTATATAGATGAGGAATAGCTTTCCTGAGACCGGTGCCGCAAGGATAGGCGGGTTCGAGAGATAAGCCTTGATCTCCTCAAAGGCCTTTTGGCAAGGCTCGTCCCACACGAAGGAAGTATCTTTCTTCATTAGTTTGGAGAAGGGTTGACACTTGCCCGAAAGATTTGAGATGAACCTTCGGATGTAAGCCAATCGTCCTTGAAGACCCCTTAGTTCCTTGAGGTTGCGGGGTGGTTGAAGCTCCTGAATGGCTCGTACTTTGTCTGGGTCAATCTGGATTCCCTTCGTCGTGACGACGAAACCGAGGAATTTACCACTAGACATCCCTAGGAATGATTTCGTAGGATTCATCTTGAGTTGATGAGTCCTCATGAGCTCGAATACCAACCTCAAGTCTTGAAGGTGGTCACCTTTGCAGCGACTCTTCACAACCAAGTCGTCCACATAACATTCGACCGTCTTTCGTAGGTAATCCTGAAAGATCGTACTCATGGCGTGTTGATAGGTGGCGCCGGCGTTTTTGAGTCCGAAGGGCATGACTGTGTAGCAGTACACCCCCATGGGAGTCCTGAACGAAATATGTTTTTCATCTTCAGGGTGCATTTTGATTTGATTGTACCCTGAGAAACCATCCATGAAGGACATCCTCTCGAATCCACACGTGTTATCAATGATGACATCCGTGATGGGCAAAGGGAACTCGTCCTTAGGGCATGCGGCGTTGAGATCCCTGAAGTCAATGCAGATACGGACCTTACCGTTTTTCTTCAGGACTGGAACGATATTGGCTACCCAGTCGGGGTGCTGCTCCTCTCTGATAAAGCCGGATTAGATCAGCTTCTTCACTTCGGTCTCGATTGCCTCCATGATTTGCGGACGGAATCACCTTTGTTGTTGCTTGACTGGTTTGGCGTCTGGGCTGATGTTGAGGCGATGCGTTGCGACCCGCGGATCCAGGCCGGGCATGTCCTCGTAATTCCATGCGAAGACGTCAATGTATTCCCGTATGAGAGCAATGAGGTCCTCTTTTTCCTGGGGAGGTAGACCGCCGCTGATGAATATGGGCTTGGGATTCCCTTCGTCCCCCATGTTCACCTGGAAGATTTCGTCTTCGGTTGGTGGTTCATATTGCTCGAAGTGACTGTTCCACTGGGCGTTAACATGGCGATCCCATGTCTCGTCATAAAGCAGGACTTGTCCATCCTCCGCCATTTCGGCGGGATCCATCGCAGTCATGTTGACCGTAAGGTTATCGAATAGATCCCTCACGCTGACGTCTGAGTCCCATGCTGAGGTCGTCGATGATCGATCTCCCGAACATGTGTAGTCGGAATCCTCATTGACATAACATCACAAATCCGATGAGGATGAGGAGTACCCTAAGCCCCTCCGAGTCCTGTTGAAGTAATTTGAGGGTTTACCTTTGGGTACATAAGCAAGTCGAATGATCGTCTTGCGCCCTCGGTCGTAATTCAAACCCTCTAAACGAGTGAGGTCATACCTCATGTCGCTCATCATGCGCTTTGCAACTTGACTGTATTGTGAAAACTGAGGCGTGAGGTCTTCGTCTTCAGATTCATCCTATAGTGTGCGTAGGGGGTGATCGATTCGACCGAAGATAATATCTTTTCGATAATTATTCCGGGCAGGCACGACGAGCATAGCTTGCGACGACTCGATCGGCTGTGCTTTTGCGACGTATGACGAGCATACCGGCAAGTGCAGGGAGGGATCGCTGTAGAGTTTTGACCATAGGTTACTGGGTGCATCATCCTCGGATGTGGACCAAGACGACAAATAAGCAGAGTTGGACTTCTCATTCATGATAATCTCCTCCGCCTGAACGGCGTTGGTTACATTGTGACTTTTGTAACCGATTACAATTGACTCGAAGTCATTCAGGATTAGGCTGTCGCCGTACTCAGGTTCGCTATCTGCCTCGTTGCCACTCTCCGGTTCTTTGACCGGTGGCTCGTCGGGGTCTTGGTACAGCAGAGAATCTGTGAAGTAGTTTTTGACGCCTTTGAAGGGTTGCTTGCCGGCCACTATTGTCTTCATTTGCTCGTAATCGTCCACATACTTCAGGCATTAGTGCAACGTAGATGGGACTATTCGGTTGCCGTGGATCCACGGACGTCCTAAGAGTATGTTGTAGGAAGGCTCGGCGTCGATGACGTAGCAGGTCACCTCCGTCTTCATGTCGCCTATTCGACATTTCAGGCGGATTTTGCCGAGCGGCCGAGTCCCCGTGGCATTAAAGCCAAAGATGGTCGTGGTAGTCGTGGACAGACGCTTTGGTGGTATCCCTAGGTATTTGATCAATTTTAGGGGGACAATGCTCAATACGGAACCTGGGTCGACCTGAATTCGATCCACTTTCGACGAGCTGACGTACCCCGTGAAGTACAAGGGTCGGTCATGAGACGTGCTCTTGATGAGCATGTCCTCAGGAGTGAAAGTGATGCATGGGACCCGTCTCTCGGAGGTTTGGCAACATGTCGTGCATTCCTGCTCTGTATCCTCTTCCCTCGAGAAGTGGGTGGAGAAGGCCTCTGAGTCGGCCAACGCCTCTTGTAGGGCTTCCCGGGTAGGCCTGAATAGCTGTAGGAGGCCGTACATGGTAATTCGTGCGGGGATGCCTTTCAGCTGTGTGAGCACATTGAACCGGAAAGGTTGACGGCTTGAGCTTGGCCTGTCTGGCTTTAGAAGGGTGCTGCGGTTGGCCTTGTGGGAGGTCCCGCTAGGTTTTCCGCCCTCGTGGGGTATTCCTTAGAGAATTCCTTCCCCGCTCTCGTGGCGAGGACAGTGGTTTCCTCTTCGGAGTCGGTCAGGGCGGTCATTGCTGTCTTTTCCCCACCTAGGATGGCGGAGACGACGTTACAATGTTTTCCCTTAGCCTCTTTCGAGGGCTTTGTAGTCCATTGTTCGTCATTGAGGAGGTCCGGATGGACCCACATCACCTGGCCTGATGGCAGAATCTACGGAGCTAAACCCTTCCCTCGCTGATTGTGAGGGTCATCATTGGTGATCTTCAGGACTGCCTTGGGGATAGGAATTATCCTTGCCAGAGCTTGGACATCCGGGAGATCTGTTCCAAATCTCAAGGTGATCATATTCGTGGTCACCTGCTTTTGGACCTTCTCCTTCTTTAGGACCCCTGCATCGTAGAGGGCTTGGAGCTTATCCTTGAGGACATAACAATTAGTCGTGTGGTGGCCTAGGAATCTGTGGTTGGCACAATAACTCGGGTCATTAGTTTTGTTCGCCTCCTCAGGCTTCGCGGCTTCTGGTAATTTAATTCGACCGCTCTTGAGTAGAGTATCGAATGTCGCCACCACCTGATCCTCTTTGAAGTCGTATTGCCGCGGGGGCGTTGTTCAAACTGTCTGGGCTTCGGCCTTTGAGCAGCCTTTGGCGCCGGGGTAGAGTCGATGGCCATGATCTCTTTTCCCCTTGTTCGAGAGGGATTCTTTGACACGGCCGGTTCCGCAGTTCTCTTCTTGGGCTGCGGCTCTTCGGCCTCTAGTCTCTTGATCATGTTTTCTACTTGCTCGCCCTGACGAACAAGCTCCTTCCATGTTCGGGTTTCTACCGCGCCCACTTTGGATAGAATATGGATTGAGAGATTATTACGGCACATCTCGATCAGTGTGGCTTTGGAAACTTGGTCCCGATAGTGGACTGATCGGTTCCGGAACCTCTTCACGAAGTCGTTGACTGACTCCGACTTTCGTTGCTTTTCGGCGAGGAGGGTGGCCATTGACACCTCTGTGTCGTCATCGAAGAAGCGAACCAGAAAGAGCCTTTCAGCGTCGGCCCATGACTTGATAGAGCCGGGTTCTAACTTACGGAACCATTCAAAAGCCACCCCCTTGAGGGTGCCAATGAATAGCCGAGTGAGAATAGCGTCGTTCCCCGTGAGGAATCCGGTCTGCGCTATGAAATAATAAATGTGTTGTGAGGGCGAGCCCTTGCCGTCAAATTGCACCAAGCTAATTGGCTTGAACTTCGCCGGGTATGGGACTGTATCCCATTCGACAGGGTAGGGTCGGACCACCCCCAGCTTGTTCATGTTCTGCTAAAGCTTCAACGCGTTGAGTTGGTTTTGAAACTCGTCGAACCTCTTGTCGCGGGTGCTATCCCCCATATGCGACGTTCCTAGCGATGTCTTGGAAGAGTAATCGGATTGTGGATTACTGTTATCTTCCGTCTCAGTCACTGGGCGATGGGGGGGTACCCACTCCTTATCCCCTGTTCGCCGGGGTAAGGTGCGCTGGGTTCTTTTCTTCTTCTTCTTCTTGTTAAGAAGTTGTTCCATCATCTCTCTTAGGGAATCGATGGTTGCCTGTTGCTCCTCAAGCTTTTGGGCCACCGTCTGTTCATGGGCGAGTTTAGTCATATGTACCCTTGCCAGTGCGTCCTGACTTGAGCGCGAGGTTTGAGACGTGGCTGCCGCCGAGTGAACCTCGTCTTCGCCGTAGGAGGGAGGTGCTAAGGTGGAGTAATCAAACCCGATGCTTACCCCCTTGCGACTACGGGTACGCTGGTATATGTCGTCTTGTCCGTGTTGAACAAGCCAAGGATTAGGCCCCAGGACGGAGTCCGAATCTGGAGAGTCGGAAAGTATTGCCTTACTCCTGTCCGTCATGTTGATTGTAGCGGACGGGAGCTCTAGGTCGTCGGCGGCGCGTCCTTTTTGGTGATGACGCTTTTGACGGGAGGGCCTTGGTCGAGAAGGCTATCGAGAAAGTCTCTCGAACACCGAAGGCTTCGCCATTCCTATACATTGATAGTCGGTGAGTACTGTTTGGATGAGCCTTTCACAGTGGCACTGAGGATTCACCTCATGTATGGTGCGTTTACGAGTTAGGTATCCCCGGAGGTCCTCTGTGGGCGGTTGGCGACAACCCCCAGCATCAGAAGGATCACCCGGGTGATCGCACGAGAGAGCTTTGGATGTACGCTGAGTGTAATGTTTTAGTGCTGGAGTTGGGCGATCTCGCCTTGACGGGCGAGTTTTCACGTTTGGGCGAACTCCAGTGTGTAGGCGAGTTTCAACCCCTCGCTCGTGCGGGCGGGCTTGCGAGGCGTCGCCTACTGCTTTGCCTTTACGTTTATCCGCTAAAGGGCCATGACGAGGCTCGCCAGCCCTCGGGGGTTCGCCTATTCGGGTAGGTTCGCTCGCTCGGGGCGGTTTATTCACATCAGGGATGTGACCTGAGAAGCGAAGTCCACCTGGGCGGGTGGTCCCGTCCTTCTCGGTTGGCACTCCTGATTTGGAGAGCCTTCTGGTGTCGGGCGAGTTGCCCTCTCATCTAACATTTTTGAGCCTGCGTAATAGTTCAGGCCGTCGTAAGAGACGAAGGCTTGGCCCCCCTGTCTGGCGAGTGCCTGCCGTCGCCGCTGGCGAGCTCTTTTAGAGAGAAGAGCGTCTGCGTGGGCTGTGGCAGTATGGTCTGTGCCGGAATGAACCAGCGTTTCTTTCGGGGCGGGCGTCTACGAGGGCCGTTTGGCGACCCATCTGGCAGGCTTTTCGCCCTGTGCTCTCGATCTCTGGCTTGGCCTTGACCGGTTTTGAGGGAGTAGGTTCCCCCGACGAGACTCGGGTAGAGCCCTCAGGCGCGGAGGCTTTGACCGTTTGAGGTCGGCCTCTACGCACAACTCTGTGGCGTTTGCGAGACGCATTGCCACCAGAGGAGAAAGAAGACAAGTACTCTTCATACTTGGCTTGGTCGAACTCGATCTCTAGGGACTCCACGGTCGTCCCAACAACAACTTCGTCGAATTGAGCTACCACCATTTCAGTTGAAGAAACAGCTTCTCCCACTGTGGTCGCCATCTTTTGTAGGTGTAAATTTTGATCTCCCGAAAACAGGGAACTTTGTTTGTATTGATAAGAATAGCTTATTACAAACTAATTAATCGAAATTACAACAGAAGCGGAGGGAATGCTCCCCTTGTTTAACGTGGGTACTTTCGGTAGCTACAGGATGCTTCGCTCGATTCTCGCACCGAGTCTGCTTCCCTTGGACGGTTCGACCGAGGTTGCTGGTGAGCTTCAGTACACAGTAGAGGCTCGGATTGATGGAGTTCGAATCTTCTAATTCGCCGGCGATCAGGGCTCGGAACTAGAAGAGGGCACTGCAGTGCAAGGATTATGCAAAGAGCTTGTCGTTGGCCCTTTTTTTTAAGTTTTCCGACCCCTTTCATTGTGGCTAGAAGAGACTCTTAAATGGAGGAGAGACGGCTTGGTCGCTCCTTGAACCATGGGATGTGACCATGTACTGTTGAGAGGTATCTTGCTGCTCACTTGTACTATGAGTGGTCATTCGAGGGGCTGTGTTTCCCATCACATCACGTAGGAGTGAAAAGGCCCCTCCTCGTATGTGAGGTAGCGGCTGCCCAACACTCGAGTGCATTTGGCCAGCTTGCTAAATGTTGGCGAATCCAGACCGTGACTAGGACGGGCGAGGTGAACTGCATTTATGAGGGTGCAGGTTGATCTGGCGTCTGTCCGCTCACTCGTACTGTGAGCGGCTACTCGAAGGGCTTGAGATACTGTGCTCTCTCCCTTCACATCACGAGAAGTGGGAAAATAGGTGCCCAGTACTCGAGTGGGTTTGGACAGCTCGTCGAGTGCCGGCGGACCTAGCTCTCGACTTGGACGGGCAAGGTGAACTGCATTTATGAGGGTGCAGGTTGATCTGGCGCCTATCTGATCATTCGTACTGTGAGCGGTCACTCGTCGGGCTTGGAGTACTGTGTCCCCTCCCTTTACATCACGAGAAGTAGGGAAGGCCCGTCCATGTTTGCAGTGGAGCGGCCGTCGGGTACGGACTTGGCTCTCGACTCGTGCAGGCGAGTTGAATAAGCGGGCGAATTTGGATGATCTTGACCCGTGCGGGCGAGTCGATCGTACAGGCGAATCTAGGTGACTTTGGCTCATGAGGGCGAATACGGGGCTTGTGCGGTTTGGGTTTGTGCCAGTGAGCCCAATCCGTGGGTGCGACTCGCCCTTCATCCGAGTGGGCGGTCGGGTGAATTCATGTACAGGTTCGCGGCGGTAATTTTTACGGTCTACAATTTACTAATGTAAGTTAACTGCATATATAGAAAGCTGCAAGTTTCTAGCATAAATTGTGAAGGGAAAATAGCTGGCTTTTCCATGGAAACAAGGTTCATATCTTCTTCCATTTCACATGGTTATGATTCAAATTGTTTCCTTTAGTAGTTTTGTTTGTTAAAAAGAGATATGTTGCATGTGCAAGTCTGTGCGTGCTTGTTGTG
>BQKN01064764.1:357465-368580 GCA_022839385.1 Asparagus kiusianus
TATGCTGATAACTTCATGAGAAAGACTATCCTTTAGTAGTTTTTCTTGTTAAAAAGAGATATGTTGCATGTGCAAGTATGTGCGTGGTTGTTGTGTTTCTCCAATTCCTGCTCAAAGTAATTGTTTGCTATAAATTTATTATATAATTAATGTGGAAATTCATGAGTTTTATATGCTGATAGCTTCATGAGAAAGACTACGGATAAGTGAGAGACTTGTACGCTCGTGCAAATTTTTTCATCTATGCAAACTTCATGTCATCAATTGTCAAAGCGTTTTCCATTCTGATCGATCTTCTTCCTATCATTTCAATTGTTGTGTTTCAACTTTTGTAGTGTAAATGAGATCTTTGCATATACCTTTTTTTGGAGGTAAAATAGGGCAAATTGCCCTATTAATAGTCGATGAATGGTTGTTGAACACATGATATGTTAGACCCTAGGGGGGTGATTAGGATCTTATACTAATCTAATCCGATTTTATGTCAATTAAAACTTATTAATATATTATTCTTGTAAGATAGATATACAATATGTTATGAGCAAGAATATGCAATATGAACAAAGAGATATATCCTATATGGTGAAATATATGTAAGGATATATAGACAACACAAGGGTAAGCAATCTAAACTAAAAAAACAATTGTGATAGGGCAATATAAACAATGCAAACACACAATATGATCACGGAGTTCGGAACTTCCATCCTACGTCTCCGCTCCCCACTCCCAGGAAGAAATCCACTATCACAACCAGGTTTTCTATGCTCACCCGAATAACGTTTACACCACACAATATCGATTTTCAACGCTCACCGATCAACGTTCACAATCTCACAATGTAACTACACTCCACACCCTCTAAGTGTTGGTCTCTAGCCCGTGTCCTTCCTCAAGTGCTCAGAATTACCACCTCTCTCTAGGCTTTACTACCGACCCCACTCCTCTTGGAAGCGACCCCGTCTCTCACCACACACTCCTCTCGTTGTACAAGTGTATTACAAAGTGTATCCTTACAATTAGGCTCACAATATAACAAATGATTTGTTCTCTACAATAGATGAGAACTCAATGTAGGCTCACACTCAATTGTCACAATTCTCACCAACCCAATTATACTATATATGAAAGTACAATAAGCTCAAGTGTGTGTGTGTAAACAATGAGTGAAATAAAATCAACCAAACTCAATGTGAACACTAGCTTAATAAAATGATAATCAAACAATATAAAATGTAAAGCTAGATTGAGTTTAGAAAACTTTTCCAATAAATGACAAGAGTGAGAGAGAGATGATTTGAAGCTCAAACACCAAGTGATGATCTCTTCTAGCTCTTGTGAAATTGATTTCACAAAATCAAACTCTCAATTGCTTAAAAGCTTTTTAAAGTAACTTTAAACAAAACTAAAACCCTTGTTAAAACTTTCTTAAATTTGTTTAAAATACTCTCATTGTTAGTGGAAGAGTTGAATGCAACGGGGTATTTATACCCACTCAAAACTTCAGCCAAAACCCCACTAAAATGACAAAACAGCCCCCAGAAAAATAGCTCAGAAACTAGCCGTTGGAAGCCAACGGTAACTTCGGCGGTCGACCGCGAGTGCCTGAGGAGAGAGAAAAAGTCTCTGGACATCAGCTGGTCGACCGCCATAGTCGACGGCGAGAGCATCCGATCGACCGTCACGGTCGATCGAGAGCCTCTAAAAAACTTCCCGAGTCTCTGGACTCAAGGTCGGTCGACCGCAAATGGATACATGAAAATGCCAGGTTTTAAAGCAGATTTTTGACTTTTGAAAATTTGTTAAAAATAACAAATGATGTCCAAAAATAATAAAACTTTGGGAAATGTGTATAAACATATACATGAACATGTTACAAAAGGAATTTTTCAAATTTTATTTCCCATTTATAAAATATCATCATTTTGTAAATATATCCAAAACATGAAAATGTAAACATATAAATTTTGACATTTTGGCTAAACCATGTTTTGAAACTTTACAAAATAATTTAGTAGACTTAATAAAATATGTATATGATTATTGTTAAGTCCAAAAACTAAGAATACAATATTTTTATAAAAAATTACATCTTTTGTAAACTTTTCAAAAAAAATAAATATGATTTCATTGAACTAAATAAAATTGATATTGATAAAATCATATATATGCATATAATTATAAAACAAGAAATGTATTTTCAATTGTATTCAATTGTTTCATATTAAAACTTGAAAACTATCAAACCAAAACACACACACACACACACACACACACACACACACACACATATATATATATATATATAGAAACCAATAAATGTGTGTGTATAGATGATTGAGCTTAAAGTACTAGCACACATAATATAAAACTTAAACTAAGTTACCCAAGTAATCTTGATCTTCAATAAGCTTGACTTAGTACACTTTGCGGATGAAGCTTAAAGTTGGATCTTCAACTTGAATTGCATAGGCTTCAACGACTATTCCGCCAACCTCCATTAGATATGATCATGAAAGCACGATTCTATCCATCCTCCAATATATTGTTTGCCTAGAATAAATATAAAACACAAACACTAGACAAACAATATTAGATGTAAATTATTTATAAATCATCATCAAAACAAGAAGGCCAACATGATACATATTCTAAAATGTATACATATGAACCTAGCCCTAATTTGTGTTATGAACTTTTGCCCTAATTTGTGTCAATTTCATCCTTGCCATGATTTGATTCTAATTATACTCTCTTATTTGATTTGCCTTTTTGGTTTCATGTTGTTGTGAATGTAATAGATGTCAAGTGAAAATCGTGATGTCAACAAAGTGGTGGAGATTTCCCCTTCACAAGGAGCGGGAACTTGGTCTGAATATGTGGAGCTTTATTTCATAGACTTGATGGAGGAAGAAGTGAAAAAGAAAAATAGGCATACAACTATGTTTACTAGATCCTCTTGGAAATTCATGGAGCATGTGTTGAAAAAGAAGACGGCGAGAGAATACACTCATGACCAAATAAAAAATAAGTTTAACCAATTGAGACAAAGATGGAGAAATTTAAAAAGTCTATTGATGGATACGGTTGTTGGGTATACTGCGAGCACCGGTCAAATATCCGCAACGGAGAATGTGTGGACTAAGTTGTATGCAGTAATACTCGTTGATTAACATAATTATTATTAGATACCTTATGTGAGTTTGAATTCATTATTTCTTTTTGTTTTATATAGATGCACAATTATGCAAGATATTTTAGAAGGAAAGGATGCAAAGGTTATAACAAGTTGTGCATCATTTTTGGTGATACAACTACTACTGGTGATCATGCTCATCCCTCTACTAAAAGTCCTACCATTAGTAAAGATGATAAGGGAGAAGAAGAGGAAGATGAGGAAGTTGTTGAGTCATCTCTATCTAAGAAAAAGGCAAAAGTGGGGAACAAACGTGTACCGTTGAACCAACATATCCAATTTGTAATGGTTTAAGCTTTAACCTCGACGGGAGAAAACACTAGGAAGAAAATGGAGTGGAGGGAGAGGAAAATGAGTTCAACTATTGCAAATAGTCATGTCAGTGGTATTAGGCAAAGAATCTCTGAGGAAGAAAAAGTCTTGGTGAATTGCATCACTGCACTTAGCGCTCTTCCCAATGTTGACTCAACTCAGTTTTCCAAGGCACCACATATTTTGCACCTTGATGTTGTTTGTGTTAGGTCGAAGAAATTTGTATTTCTTCATGTTTTGTTTGTTTCTATTAGGCCAAGGACCTTTGTATGTGTTTCTATATGTTTGGTTCTAGTAGGTCGAGGACTTTTATGTGTAGTTCAATTATACTTTATTTGACTCCATTTATGTCTAAGAAAAGGTTTAAGGCTTGCGTAAAGCGTTCTGCAAGGAAAGATATACTTAATTGGTCCTTGACCCCTCTAGTGCTATCCTCACCTGTCTAACTAACTAAGTAAACTTTAATCTTCGCACTGAAGGGGTTTTTTGTTGAGAGCTAATCCAGTTGAGTTAGGCTTAATCCTAGAACTAAGGGAGATTGTTTTAAATTGTTGCTCTTGATTATTTTTATTTAGGTTGTTCCTTTTATCCTTTTTCTTTTCTCTTACTAATCTTTTAGGATTTTTTTAATTTTTCCTTAAAAAATAATTATATAAAAAAGAAAAAAATCAATTTTGTTTTTCTTAGATCTTTTTCCTAATTTTCTTTTTAGAGAAAAAAAAATCCAAAAACAATTTGTTTCAATATATGCGACTTTGAATTGGGGATAATATCAATCATTTAATTCCTGTTAAACATATTTTTAAAATAAAAGAAATGACAAATTCCAAGTGCATCCGTTCTTCAAGACATGTATCATCCAACTAGAAATACAATCTCATCTTACATTAGTCTTTATGATGTTAATGGAGCTAATTTAAGCTTAGACTCATAAACATGCTTCGAAAGTTCTTAGGAAATAAATTCGAAGATGACTACATTTTTATATCCGAATATGAGAAAGTGTGTTTCATGATTAAGATTAAAGAGTTATCTAAGGATGTGATTATGTTTTGATTTATCCCCTTTTATCTTAAGGACAAAATTAAGAAATGGCTGCATAACGTACCCACTAATTCTATCTCTACCTGTATTAATTTATTACCATTTTTTTTAAAATTCCAATTCATAGAACGATAAATCTTATAAATACCATTTAAAATTTTAAGATAATTCTAGGAGAGCCATTTTGAAAGTAATTTGGTAGGTTTAAGGATATTTTCATCCAATGTCCTCACCATGATGCCAATTTATTTATGAATGATTAGATTATTCTTCAAAAACGTTCTTACAATCTATGTGTCAAAGGGATTTTATGAAGAAAAACGCTGATGAAAGTTGAGAATTTTTAGAGATTTTGTCTTAAAAACCCCATACAATAGGAGCATTGTGATGAAAGAGTTTCATCAGCTCCCTCAGCCGAATACAGTGGTCTATTTCTAAAGTCAAACATAGCCTCTAAACCAAAGATGGCTATAATTCTATGTAGGTTAGAAACTCATGAGGCCAAAGAACGAGCACTAGCTCAAGTTAATCAAGTTTATGTCCCAGGGTGTTATAACTGCCTATCTCCGGCCCATCTTTGAGAGAAATGTTCTCTCTTAGGAAATAATCCACCACTAGAGGACATGGATGTTGCATTTCAACATCCAAGAAATGATCCATTTTCTCCAATTTACAAATCAAGTTGGAGAAATCATCTAAATTTTACATGGAACCAGGAAAATTTTTCTGAAAATTAAAATTTTACTCCTAACTTAACCCCACAATTTCCTAGAGGAAACTAAACACCATGGAACACACCAAATAATTTTCCACAACCAAATCCTGCATACCAGAACTGGCCTCCTCATCATCTACTAGTAAATCATATTCCTCCTAGTTTTGATCATGAGAAATGTTTTAATATCTTCAAAATAGTTTAGAAGCCATGGTCAAAGCATCTATATAGACTATCACTATGTTGACTTAGTCATTCAACACTCTGAATTTTCTTATGTAGATAATCATTCAAATGCTCAAATCAAGCACTCAAGCCATAACTAGGTTAAAAACCCAACTTGGTCAACTAGCTAGTGCTGTGACTATAAGAAAGAACGAAAAATTGCTAAGTCAACCTGTTACAAACACTAAAGACACTGGATCAGGTTTAACCCACCTAGCTCAAATGAATGCAATTCATATCTTGCGATTAGTGAAACAGGTCGATAATGGAGTTAGAATGCCTTCAGATCAAAATCCTTTTTCCACTTCTCCTATTCAAAATGTTGAACTAGAGAAAACACTTTATCCTCTTAATAAATCAACTCTTTCTAATTATCAAGAAGCTGAACCTAAAACTAAGCCTAATCTAGATAGGTACAAGCCCATTGCTCATTTTTCAGATAAACTCGGACTTTGAAAAAAAAATTAAGTAGAAAAAATCTTAGAAATTTTCAAACAGATCAAGATCAATGTTCCTCTTTTAAATGTAATTGAACAAATCCTCTCTTATGTGAAATTTTTGAAAGATTAGTGCATTAAAAAAGAACTAATAATGTTCCTAAGAAAGTCTTTTTAGCTGCTAATATCAGTGACATGCTTTCAAAGCTCATGCCTCAGAAACATATAAGGATCCCGGTTGTCCTACTATTTTATTTGTCATAGGAAATACGTTTATTGATAAGTTACTTATAGACTTAGGAGCTAGTGTAAATCTTATTCTCTATTTAGTTTATCAACAACTAGCAGTAAGTGAATTGAAACAAACTAAATGTACACTTTAGGTAGCTGGTAGATTGTGAAAAAAACTAAAGGAGAGATAGAGAATGTTCTAATCAAGGTTGAGAAGTTTAGTCTCTATTGGATTTCATAATCTTAGAAATGCAACCTGCTTCCAATCTTAAAGATCAATGCCTATCATTTTATGATAGACCATTTGTAATCACTTCCAATGCCTTGATTAGCTATAAAAATGGTTAAATGAAGTTGTCCTAAATAAACATGACTGCTGATTTTAATATTTTTAATCTAGGGAACTAACGGACTGATTCGTTAGATTAACCTCTAGAAGTAAATTACATTTAAAGAATATCAAATGAACTGTTAGAAGGGTAGGGTGACTCGGATCTTAGCTTTATTGAATTGAGTTTTATGGAGATCATTAACGAAGAAATCGGGGTTTTCATGAAGAACTTAGGTTCTTAGGAGAAATGGAATAACCAACTCATTGTGAATCATGAACCCTAGTTTAGAGAAGATTTTTAGCGCTAAGATTGAGTTCTTCAAGAAATTAGAATAATATTCTGATCTTTGGTCCAATTCCTTACCCAACTTTCCATCGGTGAAAATGCACAACAATGACATGTAAATTGATTTTAGTTTGATTGATTTCTCCTAATCAGTCTACCATAAAATGCTACAAAAATTATTGAAAAACCGTGGAAAGTACAACATTCAAGTATATAGTAGAGTTCATTATTTTACACTTTTTGTGTTGGCCTTATTGTTTTGATGATGTTTAACAAACAATTTACTACTAATGTTATTTGTCTAGTATTTGTGTATTTCTCTTTATTATAGACAAACAACAAGTTGGAGGATGGATGGAATCGAGCATTCACGATCATATCAAATGGAGGTTGGTGGAATTATAGAGTGAAGCCTATGTAATTCAAATTGAAGATCCAAGTTCACACTTCATCCGTAAGTGTACCAAGATCGAGCTTGATATATTGTTACCTCTCTTACATTTTGTCAAAATTTTATTTTGATTTATTGCTTTGAATTCATTATATAAGCACAAATAGATGATTCAAATTTCAAATATGCTTTATAATGTATTCTTTATGTGGTTTGATCAAGTTTTACAAAAAAAATTTCTTTTATTGATCAAACGTCATTTTTGGGCTTAAAATTTGATTTATGATTTTATTTGGTTAATTTGTTTTCATTTAAAATTTTTTTGCATGATTTTCATGTTCCTCTTCTTTTGATTTCATAAATCTATTCTTATACACTATGTTTTTATAGTTGTGTAATGAGACACTTATTTCATAAGTAATACATCTTTATGTGTTCTCATTGTCTTTTTTTATGTGAGTGATATTTAGCATATTCATCTATGCTTGCTCACATATGTGTGCCTTGATCATTATTACATATATTCCATAAGGTATTTTGATAGGGGGAGTCTTCCCTTTTCTATTATTGTTTTTATACTCACCCATGCATATTGATAGGGGGAGCTTTCGCTCTCTTCATCAATTTGTCCCCTTTTTGATGTTGTCAAAGGGGGAGAAATATTGTGAGTATATTCTTTCTTGTTTATATGCATGATAATTCTAATTTATATATTTATTTCTTTTATGCATATATCCTTTTTGTAAATTATTTGTCATCATCAAAAAGGGGGAGATTGTTGGCCTTATTGTTTTGATGATGTTTAACAAACAATTTACTACTAATGTTGTTTGTCTAGTGTTTGTGTATTTATATTTATTGTAGATAAACAACAAGTTAGAGGATAGATGGAATCGAGTATTCACGATCATATCAAATGGAGGTTGGCGGAATTGTGGAATGAAGCCTATGCAATTCAAATTGAAGATCTAAGTTCAAGCTTCATCCTCAAGTGTACCAAGATAGAGCTTCGTTGAAGATCACAAGCTTGGGTAAATTTAGTTTTAGGTTTTATATTATGTGTGTTAGTACTTTAAGCTCAATCATACACACACATATACGTTTTGGTTTTTCTATGTATATATATATAGTCGTATATATACATACATGTTTTGGTTTCCAAGTATATATAAATATGAAATACATCCTTCATATTTATTGTTTTGGTTTTTCAAGTTTAAATATGAAACAATTGAATATAATTGGAAAATACATTTTTGTTTCATGCTTACATGCTTATATATGATTTTATCAATATCAAGTTTATATTTAATGAAATCATATTTATTGCTTTTGAAAAGTTTGCAAAAATATATAATTTTGTGAAAATATTGTATTCTTAGGTTTTGGACTTAACAATAATTATATACATCTTTTATTAAGTCTATAAAATTATTTTGTATTGTTTCAAAACATGGTTAAGCTAAAATGTCAAAACTCATATGTTCACATTTTCATGTTTTGGACTATTTTGTAAAATAATGATATTTTTTATTTGGGAGGTCCTTTTTAAAAACCTGTTTTTGTAGCATGTGTATTATCATATCTATAATCATTTCCCAAAGTTTTATATTTTTTAGAATTTATTTGATATTTTAAACAGTGTTTCAAAATCATCAAACTGCTTCTAAACCTGTTTTTCTCATATATTAGTTTGTGGTCGACCGCCACGGTAGACCGCCCCTAAGTCCAGAGACTCAGGAAGTTATTTCAGAGGCTCGCGATCGACTGTGACGGTCGATCGGATGCTCTCGCGATCGACCGCCACGGTCAACTGAATGTTTTCCAGAGCCCAGATTTTGTCTTTTTGCTACTCGCGGTCGACCTCAAGTTTTCCACGGTCGACCGCTGATTATCCAACGGCTATTTTTGGTACAAAATCAGATTTCTGATTCTTGGGCTTTTTGGTCTTTTCCTTTGGGGTTTTTGGCTGAGATTTTGGGAGGCTATATATACCCCCTTGCTCTCATCTCTCAAACCAACCAAAAAGTTTTTAAAACAAAAGTTTAATAAGGGTTTAAGCTTGGTTAGTTTGTTTTAAGTTTGGGATTTTACAAAGAGGATCTTACATCAGTTGTTGAAGAGTTCATCTTCAATATTTCATCATCTTCTCTTTGTGTTTATAGAGAAGTTTCCTTAACTCTATTTCCTAGCATTTTTACTATTGTATTTCATATCAATTTTATTGCTAGTTCTTCTTGAGTTAAGTCTTATTTATTCTCATTGTTACACACACCCACATTGAGCTTATTATATTTACATTCATAGTATAATTTGGGTTGTGGGATTGTATCATTAAGAGTGAGCTTACATTATGTTCTCATCCATATTAGAGAACAAATCATTTGTTGTTATTTGAGAGTGTTGTAGAGTTTTCGGTTAGCTAGAAAACCATATTGTGAGGTGTGGAGTGTAGACGTTGATCGGTGACTGTTAAAAACCGATACTGTAAGGTGTAAACGTTATTCGGGTGAGCGTAGAAAACCCGGTTGTGATAGTGGATTTCTCCCCGGGAGTGGGGAGCGGAGACGTAGGACGGAAGGTCCGAACTCCGTGATCATATTGTGTGTTTGCATTATTTATTTACACTATCATTCTTATCTTGTTTATGTTTATTTCACCCTTGTGTTAGTTTATATATCTTTACATATATTACCTCTTTGCTAGGATATATCTCTTTATTCATATTGCTTATTCTTGCTTATAACTCTTGTATATCTATCTTGCAAGAATATATTTGTATTAGTTTTAATTGGCATACAATCAGATTAGATTAGCTTAAGACCCTAATCACCCCCCTCTAGGGTCTAACATTTTGAAAATCTAAGGTAGAGTTTTCAGCAATAAGGTAGGACATGATATAGAACATTAGCTTCTCATTTTGAGACTTTTATTCTACATCTTTAGTCTTTATCTCATGATAATAAGAATAATAAAAGAACTTATTCTTCTCTCATTTGAGAGAGTCTTGTTCTTTAAAAAAAGAGTGAAAAAAATAAAAAAAATAAAAAAATAAAAAGAGAGAAAACTTTTTTTTACCACATCCTCATCATACCAAAGATAATTCCATATTTTTATCATTTTATCACTGTTCAAGGTTAGCCAAATAAATGTAAGTACATTATTTCTTATCTGCTTTACTATGTGCATCATATAGTTTGCATTGAGGATAATGCAAACTTTAGGTATTAGGTGGGAACTAGTCATCTTTTCTCTTTATTTTATCATTTCTTCTTATTTTCTTATCCTTTTATTTCATATTTTCTTCACTTTTCATTCCCTAAAAACAAAATATTTTTTTACTTACCATTTTGATAAATTAATTAATAATTTATTTAATTGATGAATATTCAAACTCTCTAATTTTTAGCTAGTTTTATACTCATGTTAGCTTTATATGATAACTCTAAATAAATTTCTAAAAATTGATTTTTAAAATAGTATACTCTATCTTAGTACTAACTTAGGATTTTATTTGAAATAATAAAAATTTTCCATGCTTAATTAAGAGTGGATAACAAGTTTTCAAAGTCCTATCGATCTAAATATTTCTCAAGTTACACACACGCTTGCGCATGTACGACTCTATTAGAAAGTAGAATGGCCAACTTTTACACAAATTTTCAAGTGTACATACATTTGTATGTACATACATACATATACGTGTGTGTGTGTGTGCAAAAAATGGGCACCAATAAAATCTTGAACTCTAAGGTGATGCTATTTTACTAAGCCTAAGTTAACTGAACAAGTAAGCTCAATGAGTATTTTTATACTTAATGATCAAATCTCAATTGAGTTAGGATCCATTGACCCAAAAGTAGTTATAATGTCACTTAGAAAGGCCCAATAAAGTAGAAATTCACCAAGGAGTATAAAGAGATATGCATATGTATATATATATATAT
>BQKN01064764.1:368680-379304 GCA_022839385.1 Asparagus kiusianus
AAGTCTCTCTCTCTCTCTCTCTCTCTCTCTCTCTCTCTCTCTCTCTCTCTCTCTCTCTCTCTCTGACTGAAAATAAGTTGATTAAGAGACTTAGAAATTGATTAAAACAAAGATTTATTATGTATTTTTAAAAATATTTAATTAAATTTCTAAGTTGGACTTAGTTTTATATAACTATAATAAAATAAAAATATTTTCTAAGAAATTTACTTTGGAGTTATGCATAAAAATATTTTTTTAAGTACAAACAAACTCTAATTAGATTGTTTAAAGATATATAGTGAATTAAGTATTTATTGACATATTCAAATTGGCAAGTTGACCGAAATTTGCAAGTACATTCACTGCAAGCTCTCACGAGACTAGAACTCGTCTTCTAGGGTAACCTAAGACTTTAAAGGCTTGTTATATGTGCTAAACACAACCACGATTACTATAAAAATGAGTTATGATCTTTCTTTCTTTCCTTTTTCTTCTTCTTTTATTGGTAGAGGACAAGCAAAATCTTAGGTGTAGGGTATTTAACCATCACATTTTATTACACTTTTACACCTTAGTTATCTATTTTATTTTGAATAAAATATCTACTAATGATGTGTTATTTTCTCAAAATCACATGTAGTAAAGGATTTAATAAGAGACTCAAAGAATCAAGCTCCCTTATTTTTTAACATTTTACTGAAGCCCAACATCAAGCCAAGAGAAATCCCACAAAGCTTTAAAAGTTAAGAAAAATTCGGGTCAACAGGTCAACAAAAGAATCAAATTCTACTAGGAACAAATCAATTAACTCAACAATTCACTAACTGATTAGCCAATCGATTAGCTAATTGATTGGCCAATTGATTAATTACTAACAAAATTAATTAATGGTTGAGATTTATTTGTTAGAGCTCAAGACAAGTCTAATGACTCTTATAAATTGTAGGCTATAAATAGAGGTAGAAAGTGAGCAGTTTAGGGAATGGAAAACTATATAACTCCATTTGGATAGAAGAGTTACTCTTAATTGAAATGACTTTTCACAAATTATAAACTTTAGTTTGCAATAAATATTTATTTCTGCTTTTTAAAATTTCATTCTTTTCTTTAGGTGATGAAGTGAAGATGAAGATTTTCTTCACAATGGGTCAACCCCCTTGGAATATAAGTTTTTATTTTTCTCTCTTTTTTATTTTTCATGTTTTAGAATTGCATATTTTAGGATATTATTTTCCTAATTTTATTTAGTTTAGTAGATTCGATTTATTTTATAGTTGTAGTGTAATTTTTTCTAATGCTTTGTAGAGTAGATTTATAATTTCTTGCACTTCTTATTGTTTTGTAGTTTAGCTTTTATTTTATTTTCTTCTCTTTATTTTTACACTTTATAATCTAGATTTCATTCTTTTCACATAATATGTGTAACTAATCTTTTTAGGAAATCTAGGATTGAATGAAACTAGTTTAATTTCTTTTATGGTTTATGAATTGCATTTTTTATGCTTAAAAATTTTTTTTGCTTAGGATAATCAACTAAAGTACAAATTGGTAGAAAAAGTGTTTGATAATCTATGCTTATTTTGAGTGGTTTGATAGGTTGTACTTATTCATTTCTAAGATTTTTATCTAGTTGCTTAGTCTTTTCGTGAATAAGATTTTGTTTGAATGAATTTGATAGACTGTGCTTTCTTTATGTGGTTTAATAATCTATACTTAGTAAAATTAAAATAAAATATGATAAAAAGAGAATAGTTCATAAATCCTAATTGAAATTACTAGTGGATTCAATTCTAGATTCTTAGCTTCTTTACTTGTTTTTCCTCAGACTTTCTTGATTTGATTTTTCTCTCCATCCTTGGTTTCCCTCTTCTTGAATTTCTTTTGTTGATTTTTGTAACTCCCCGCCCCGGAATCCCGGAGTCGGTACGCTATTAGATCTGATGGACTGACCTCACAAACCACCACATGTCTTTTCAGCACGTTTTTGTCCTCACTCACGTGCTCCCTGGAAAACTTCCCAGGGGGTCACCCATCTTAGAATTTCTCCAGGCCAAGCACGCTTAACTTTGGAGTTTCTAAGAGTTGGGTTCCCGAAAAGAAGATGCATCTTGGTGGTATGAGTATTCCAATCAAATCTATCAATACTAATCACATCACCCTCTCAAGGTTTGGGTATTACAATTTTTCTCTTCTTCCTACTTTTTTCTTTTTTCTTGTTTATATTTCTTTTTACTTTCCTCATTGTTTTATTTTTATTTGTTTCCTCTTTTTCCCTTTCTGCTCTCTTGTTTTAGATCTTTATTTTTGTAACAAATCTCTCTCTACGTCTTTACACTTTCACTTCCTCTCCTCTTTGTCCACACTCACACCTTGTCACCTTCCTTGTGGGTTCGATACATTTATTATATTATAATTTGATAATTGTTCTCTTGCAACTTTGCATACATGTTTTTATGCCTTATCACAACAAAACAAATTGTTGAGCATGGGGAATTCAAAATTCCTTGCATCAAAATACTTAGAGAGGAAATTCACAAAACCACACAACCCTTAGTGTAGGAATTAATTATTGCTTGGATGAATGTGTAAGCTTTTGTTCTAAAAAATATATGTTTAAATGTAAATCCTGTGTTTAGTTAGTTGAAAAAGCTTTCGAGTTGAAAAAACTTTTAAGGTTGCATTTGTTGTTAAAGAGATGTATTTTTATTGTAAAAAGTATTTTCAATTGCAATCATCCACTTTAATCGCTCAAACCTATCTTGTTGTAGGCTTTATTGTAAGAAGTGTTTTCAATTGCAATCATCCACTTTAACCGTTCAAGCCTATCATCTTGTAGTTGTAGGCTCCCATCATCACATTGTCTTCAGACCTGTCTATGATATTCATTCATTTTCTTGGTCTATTAGGATTACTTTAGATATATTTTAAGATAATTTTTAGGTATTTTAAGGTTCAAGATTTTCTCTACTTTTCTATTTTACAAATTATGTCTCTCCTAGTGTCATCATTTAATACTTGTCATCGAAAAATAACGTGCAGTATGAGGCTTTGTTTTGAATATGCGTGATAAGTTTGCTCATAACAAAACTCAAAAAATAGGGAGACCAATAATGTAAACTTAGGACAAATGAAAACCATTTCGTCTCTCCTTCAATAGTTTTCACCATAGTTATTTTCCTAATATTAATGTGTTTAATCCAGGTAATATATATTAGATACTTGTTTCTGTAAACTCTATAATGTTATCCCTATCTACATTGTATCACAATATTTTTCCTAAATCAGTGAAAGTTCTGAAGAACTTAATAACGTAAAAAGATTTCATCGTTGACATTTCTATATAAAACCAAATTGATTCTGATCGGAAACATTTTTCTTTTTCCTCAATTTTTGCTTAATTGTCCTCTCTTAAAGTTTCATCGTGTCCATAAGTCACTAGGAACAGTTAAAAACTTTGTATATCTAGTTTCTTCTTATAGCTTTCTATAGGTCTTGTAATAAAATAAGGCTTAATTAAACTTTGTATATCTAGTTTCTTCTTTTACCCAAGCCAAATTTCTTCATCCTTTTCTTTATACCCTCTTTATTCAACCTTCCTTCTGCTTCAACTTCTCCAAATTCAAACTCAACACTAGCCGAAACAAGGAGCCGGGTTTGAAATGGCAGAGGTTGAAGGAGAACGGTTCTATTGATAAGAGAACACAAGGGTTAAGGAGGAGGTTAAAGGAAATTTGAATTGCAGAAAGGTTGAAGAAGGGTGTAAAATGCAATAACTTTAAGAAAATTGAATTGCAGAAGTTGAAGCAAAAAAAGAAGAGGGTGTAAAATGCAATAACTTTAAGAGCTAGCAATGTAAAAAATTTTACTGGGTAATCAGTTGAAATAAATTTGAATTGGAGAAGGTTAAAGGAGGGTGTAAAATGCAATAACTTTAAGAGCCAGCAATGGAAGAAAATTTCACAATAAAAAAACTACAATTCTCTAAAAAATTCTCACCACCGATGAGAAAAAAATGTTTTATTGACAGTAGCTTCTCAGAACCGTATTGATAATTGGGATCTAACTTAAAATATCAGTCTGGCAATTTAGCCCATAGAAAGTACCATGGAATTGAAGCGCTACCTTAGCAAAGACAGAACAATATTGCTATAGTTTCACCTTAATAAGAGATTCTAAATTTTCTCTCTGAAGCACAGTTCAAAATTATGTTTTCCAAATGAACATACTTCATAAGACTTAAACAACACATTTTCAGAAAAACACAAAATAATGAGTTCATTACATTCTAACCACAATAACCATAGAGATTAGTTTGACACTTACAACTTGTACTTACAACTTGTATATCCAAAACGAACCCCATGTTTCCTTGCTTATCAAGCTTTTCGTGGATCCTTCGAGCCAAACTTTTTCCCTCAACAGTTTCATTATCTTCCTCATAATGCATTTGAAAACTGTAGGATTGAATCAAGATTCCATGACGAAAGTATGCGCCTAGAGTCAAAAGCGTGACTCGAAAGTATGCGCCTAGAGTCAAAAGCGTGACTCCCTTCTTCCAGACTTGCTGTCAGGTAACTTGTGTTCATATAATATAATAAATAAAACCGAAAAATTAAGTCGAAGCGAGTTCTGATGATCGAGCCCTTTTATCTGACCTCCCTCTCTTATTGCTCTTAGAAAGTGGCAAGCTTCTACTGCTCTTGCTTCCTGGTGCCGTCTTTTTAGGGACAGATCGCTGCATTATACGAATTGGAATCCCACCCAAATCGAAATCTTCTGTTAGGGATTTTGTTAAGAATCTCATATCGGAATCTGAAAGTTGCGCCTTCCCGCTTAAAAAAGCAATGAATGTTGGAGGTCGAGCTTTCACTTGTGTGAAGTACTTGATCCTCGGTTGGGTTGCTAGATCTTTCCATGAGTGCCTGCTCATAACCTGTTCGTGAAGAAATAAAGTGGAAAATGTATTTTAAAAAGACTACCGTTACATGAAATTTGAGCAATGTATGAAAATTTTTATCAGTAAGAATGACAACCTGCCACCATCTAATTGTTCAGAAAAAATTTAGCACTAAGAATAATAAACTACTTTTGCTTTTATTATTCTTCTTTATTTATGTTCAGATTCATGTAAAGGAGCCATTAAAATGCACCCATTACGAGAAGTGACAAGATTCTAATTAATGGAAAGTATAAAATTAGAAGTAGGTCTAAAAGAATTTGGATAGAAGATGTTGAGAAGAATATGATTAACTTAGTGAAGGAGAGAACCCTCAACAGAACTGAGTGGAAGAGTGGGATTCATGTATTCGACCCCAAAGTTTTGGCATGAAGGCTTCATCGTTGTTTTACTTCCATTCAGATTGTGGTTGATAAATGATGTGCACTCAAAAGTAACGAATGCCTACATTGCTATTGCCTCTATTGCATGCATAATGGAGAAGAATATTGAAAATTTTCTCATCTTTAATATGAAAGTACGTGAATTTTGGTGAAAACAATGGCAAGAAGAAAGTAACTGCAGGTATTAACCATTTTGGCATAAAATTGGCAGGATGAACTTCTGTTCTTTTTCTAATTGTAATTACTAAGAGATTGAAATGCAAGCTTATACATCAGAAAGAACGCGTTACTTTTTAATAGACAAACAAGATAACATGAGTCTTTATATATGTAAGCCTGACTATGAAATATTAGCCTCATTTTTAAATAGAAATAGCATGATAGCACCAAAGCACTATGAAATGTTGCTTTACCTTGCGCAACCATCGGTTAAGGCGTGCTGTTGATAGTCTTAGACACCATTTTTTGTATGTATCAATAACCTGGTTCATAACAGCCATACGTCCTTTTCCTTCCAAAGCTGAAATAAACACAACCGGTATTTCAGTGACCTGCAAAAGTAGTGAAATGCAGGGTAAGAACTACTTGTGCCCTGAAATTTTGGCGTGAGCATTATTTCTACAATATAGCTACTAAAAGGAAATACACAAAATAAAAACAATGCTAAATCCTTTAGCAAAATGCCAGAGCAACTAGGATAATAGAAACCCCTCTACTAAATGGTGAAATAAAAAAGGAGCCCGAACTCACTGGTCCAGTAAAACTGCTAGGAACTATGATCATTTTCTCCTGTCACAAATCTGTTACATAATTTAGTCAACTGATCAAGCATCCAGTCAAATAGCATCATTTCAGCTTAACAAAGTGCACTGCTTCATTACCTCCACTATGGAATGCACTGCTCTCGACTATCCTGTCATACTTCAAACTATCCTAGCAAAAGACAAAGGATAAATATTATCTTTCCTCATTGTACACCATACACAAGTTGTTAAGAAGTAAAAAAATAAACAGGGAAGCTTTTATTCCTAAGTAAATATGGCTCGATCATCTGATGAAACCAAAACGATACAAGGACATGAAACCGGAAACCAGGACCAACTGGACATGAAATAGGGCTGATCAACTGAAATTTAAATTCAGCAGGAAATTAACAAAATATACATGTAATGATAGAATACAATATTTGAAGCTCTGATATGCTCAGGTAAACTTGAGCTCCATTGTGTTGTTAAGTATTAGGTTATCAAATCATTTTTATCCTTTTTAGGAAGATCAAGAAAAAAGTTGGGATATCATATGAGGAAGAAAAATGTTGTGAGCATGTCTTCATCTTTCAAATTCTGTTCACATGTTAAAAAAAATTTATTTGTCGCAATTCTATGGATTATTTTCTATTTTTGTTGCGTCTAGTTATTTTCTTGGGTATTGAAGGGAATCTGAAGTTACTTTTATTTAAATTTAAACCCAAATGAAAACATACTTAGAGGTTTTTTTATAGAGTACTTTGGCCTTATACTGTGGAATGACTGGGTCGTTGAAACTACTAATTACAATGCAGGTGCCAATAACATGCAACTGCAATTGCTGCTGAAATTTTTGTTGTATACAGTTTGTAGTTGCAGTTGCTTGAATTGAGTCAATTTTAAAATTTTACAATTTATTGGTGCTTGTTTTGAGGTACGCGATTTTCTGGATTTATGTTAAGAAGGAGTTGATGCAATTGGAGTTATAATTTAAACCCATTCACAGCTCGAAAAGCTTGGAACCGCGACTTATGCGAAAATCTACCTAAGTCCTCAGCTGCAATTAGACGCCTTTTTTGCAACTGCTGAAACAAATAGCTGCAACTGGTCCAAAATATCCCATTTGCATGCAACTGTGGTTACAGTCCCTACAAGCTGCATCGAACCAAACAACGGCTTGGGCCATATCTAGATGTGCAACACTGGTAGTCCTAAAAGCTCATTATAGGAAACTAGTTTTACCTGAAAGTAGCACAGCTTACCTGCAATCTAAATATTACTGTTCTCAGCCAGTGAGAGAGAAGTCTCTTTCTCTCTATACACACACACACACACACCCACCCCCCGCCCCCCCCCCCCCCCCCTCCACTTACCAGCACCACCAAACCTTTTTCGTTTTTCTCTCCTATTTGGGAACCAAAGTTTTTAGGGTACAAGCTGTTCAGCACCGTTTCTGCCAATTTTAATCCAAAAATGAGAAAAAACAATTAATAACTTACTTGATTCTAAATTCTGATAATTAGAGACCTGTTTCAGATTGTATAGTTCAAAATACAGTTCAAAATGGTCTGCCTATACCAGATAGGCTGATTTTTCAAATTTTAATAACCAGTTTCCTTAACATATTTATACGGGCATTTTCGGCACCACAGGAAAAAAACAAAGAACTGAGGCTTATCCACAAGATTCAATGGGTAATAAATAAATAAATAAAACTCACCAAGGGGAATAAAAGCAATGTTCACAAAAATAAAACATGCAGGAAGACCAACCGACAGCTTTTGCTGATTAAAATACAATTAATGGAGACTATTGACAGTTTTATCCTGTCTTTTGGTATTTTCAACAGTTCTTGAGGAAAAATATACAATATGCAGAGAGGACATACATGCTTTGCAGATTAAAGATTTGAATAAATTTTTGTAGCCTTGATTACATCATAAACTATGGTATATAAAGAATTTGAACATTTAATAACAGAAAAGAATCAAGGAAGAGTGTTTCTTGATGGTCTGGAAGAGTTCCCAGTTCTGAAGTACAAGAAATGAAAAGTTTGATATACCAAAACAACTCAGGACCACTAAGAGGTAGATTAAAACAAGTAGATGACTAAAGAAAGAACAAAGCTGAACCCACGTGATTTATATCCAAATTCCAACCAAATATTACGATGATTTACAACATGCTTTTATGTTTTACATGGGTGGGGTAGAATTATCGTCAACAATCTAAAACAAGAAAATCATCATTCTCAAACTTTTGTAAAGTTTGCAATCAAACACACAATTTGGTGATGGAAGAATAATCTGGAATGAAGAACCAAAACAACTAAGAAAAAATGACGACCTCCAATAAGAGTACGAATTCTGAAGATCACCTAATTATATTTCCGGTAAGCATATGTGCCGCAACGTTGACAATAAAATGAGATGCAAAAGCAGGTGTCTGCATTGTGGCGTTTTCACATATTTATTGATAAGTTGCTATTAAACACTGAAATGAACCACAAAGCAATTGGAGCAATGAAAACATTTTATAATAAATAATTGAAAGAAAAGTCAGTAATACCTAGTTCTTACCACAAATTCATTTGAGTTCTAAAAGGTTAATCCATGAGAAGATAAAAAATCATCAGAGTGAACTTCATGTATCATATTATCCAACTAAAAAAGGTCCAAAATGCAGAAGCAATAAAGGCAAATAGGTTTTACCAGGCGAAATTAATGGTTTAAATCATGTACAATAAAGGAACAAACAAACCTGCGGGTTAACACTTTGGACTTCTTTTGGAACAGCCTCGATGACCTTTTCATACAATGCAGAATTTTGTCTTCCTCTAAGTAGATCCATCTTATTGACAATCACAACCAGGCCACGACCCTCTTCAATTGCTTGGCGAGCTATTACCACTTCTGCATGTTTCATGCTTTTATTGGCTCTAGCAATCTATATATTGAAAGAAAACAGAGCAGCATGAGGTGGAAATAATGATTTGTCAGTTATATTAGATAGATGATAGATCTTTAATTCACATCATACAAGTGGTTTCAGGATTTAACATTACACTTTACAGGAATACCACGAGAAGCCTGAATGCAATAGGTTAGTATTACAAATGTATATATTGAGACCTAAATGAAAAGAACAAAGTGATCAAGAAAAAGGTAGTCATATAGCTCTTCATTGTCCTGACTTTCATTCTTCATTTAACCATTCTCCTTTACTGTCTTCCACGCTTCGTTCTATGTTAGTTTATATACTAGAAAAGAAGCACAACCACGCCAAGGAGTTCATTTTGGTACAAATAATAATACTCATAAATGATACCTGTCTCTTCATATACGTTACCTGGGTACTTCTAATCTGAAGCTGTACCCTACTCATATCTGTACCCAAACACCTTGGACACTCCTTGAATATATGCATATACTTATTAGGCCTGTACTAAATTATACAATACATGTTTTAATTTAAAACACTTGTCAAGCATTTTTTTAGACAGATATCCTACACTTCACATTCACTTCTTAAAACTCGTTGGACATAGACTTGGTTTCGAATTATGATTTTGGAGGGTCATTTTGATGCCTAGTTCAAAAACCAGTGATTTTCTAATTTATAATCTACGCAACAAAGAAAACATAAAATTGTTGTAGGAATTTTAATTCTCATCTTTGTTCTCATATAAATTATTAACTCCAATATATAATATTTTGTGTATATAAACATTTATATAGTTGTGCCCCCATGCCCTACCTTTTACAAATTTTTCGTGTTCCATACATGTACCCATACCCCTACCCATGCAACATAGCTCTTCACAAGGGCTTGATCAGGAAGGAGGGAAGACTCCTTTACTATGTTGCACTGCCTTCATGCCTTTTCCGTGAATTTATTACGGTCCAATATCAAACTGTTAAGCTTCATTATTTTATGAAAAACATTCAACGGGATATAGGACCTTACCGTCTAAGCAAAAAAAGTAGTTCTAAACTATACAAAGTACAGAAAAAACACAACAAGGTAAAAACTATTAGATTTTACCTATGACCCTTGCAGTCGTCGATATATCATAAAGCAAAAAAAGTAGTTCTAAACTATACAAAGTACAGAAAAAACACAACAAGGTAAAAACTATTAGATTTTACCTATGACCCTTGCAGTCGTCGATATATCATAAAGCATAAAAATATGCATATGTAAGTCAACCTCATACATGAAAATTTCAGAAGTTATAAACAAGATGAAGTTTTGGAAGTTATAAACAAGATAACCTTTATAGCAAATGTATCAGCTATTTGACTGTTTTCATTTACTAAACAAATGATATAGGCGTGATTTAAAAGTGGGGTATCACATAACCAAATGTTTTAAAAAGCGGAAGAGAAAGGCAAAGCGTTTTTGCTCCCTGTGAAGCGAAGCGTAAGCTTCAAGGCATGAAGTGGAGGTTTCATAGTTCTCCATTTATTTATATTATTTAATGTATGTATGTACTTATGTATGTATGTATGTGTGTGTGTGCATAAATATGTATATTGTACTAAATAAAACATAAA
>BQKN01064764.1:419542-449385 GCA_022839385.1 Asparagus kiusianus
CATGTTTTGGTTTTATAGTTTAGAAGTTTATACAAAAATGAATTTATGAAAATATTAAATTATTTGTTTATGGACTTCATATACATCAATTCATTAGGTCTATAAAATTATTTTACAAAAGTTTCAATATTGTGTTTATGTCAAATGATAAAAACATGTATGTTTAGTTTTCATGTTTTTGTACATATTTGAAAAATAATGAGTTTTCACTATTGAGAAGTGCAATTCCAAAAATTCTTTTTGTAACATGTTCATTTACATATTTACAATGATTTTTCAAAGTTTTACATTTTTTTAGAATTTATTTACTATTTTTAAAGGCACTTCAAAAATTAGTTTTACTATTCAAATCAGACTGATACAGTGTTATTAGTCGATTGATGAATATGTTCAGTTGACTGAAGAAAGTGTCTGGAATTCAAAAAAGTTTCTGTTTTGTTTTGGTCGACTGACCAGTCGACTGATGAGGTCATTAGTCGACTGATAAGGTTCGTCAGTCGACTGATGAGCTGGAAAACGTCTCTAACGGTCAGATCATCAATCGACTGATGAAAACCGTCAGTCGACTGATGCTGTAACGACTAGTTTTTTCTAGCCTTGTCCTGTTTTGAGTTTTTGGTCTTTTTGCCTTGTTTTTCTTGTGTCTTGGGGTATCTATAAATACCCCTCATACCTTAGACCAAAAATTAACAAGAGGAAAGTTTTTAAACAAGTTTACAATGGTTTTAAGTTTGGTTTTAGTTTGTTTCAAGAGTTTAGTTTGTGAAGATAATTTCACAAGAGCTTGAGGAAGATCATCCATTGGTGTTTGAGCATTCAACTCTTCTCCCTCTCTCTCTTGATCTATGGAGAAGTTTTCCTTAAACTCAATTCTAGCTATTTATTATTTTGATTCTAATTTCCATAAGCTAGATTTTAATATTGAGTTTAATTATTTTATTGATACTCTTTGTTCACACACAACATATTGAGCTTATTGTATTTGCATTCATAGTATAATTTGGGGTTGTGGGTTTGTGACATTGAGAGTGAGCTTAATTGTATTCTCATCTACTATAGAGAACAAATTTATATTTGTGAGCTTCATTATGAGTTGTACATTATGTTACACTTGGACACCAAGATAAGTGATTGGTGAGAGACGGGGACGGTTCCAAGAGGAGTAGGGTGGGTAGTAAAGCCTAGTGAGAGGTGGTAATTCCGAACACTTGAGGAAGGTGACACGGGCTAAGCCAATACTTAGAGGGTGTGAAGTGTAATTGCAAGTGTGTAAGTTGTAAAGTTTTCGATGAACTAGAAAACCGATTGTTGTATTGAGCCTAATTATGAGAATTTACTTTGTAATATACTAGTACACCAAGAGGAGTATGTGGTGAGAGACGGGGTCATCCCAAGAGGAGTAGGGTAGGTGGTAATGCCTAGAGAGAGGTTGTAATTCCTAACACTTGAGGGAGACACGGGCCAGAGACCAACACTTGAGATGGTAGTTAGTATAGTTATATTGTGTGATTGTGGATATTGATCGGTGAGCATTAAAAACCGACATTATGTGGTGTAAACGTTTTTGAGTGATCGTTGAAAACCCGGTGTTATAGTAGATTTCTCCCCGGGAGTGGGGAGCGGAGACGTAGGACGGAAGGTCCGAACTCCGTGACCATATTGTGTGTTTGCATTGTTTATATTGCCCTATCATAATTATATCTTTTGTTTATCTTATTTCACCCTTGTTCATATTGCTTATCCTTGCTAATAACTTATTGCATATCTTATTTGTTAGGATAACTTGTCAATTAGTTTTAATCGGTATTAAATCGGATTAGATTAGCATAAACCCTATTCACCCTCTCTAGGGTTCTTTCCTAGTAGTATTAGGGTGCTTTCAATTGGTATCAGAGCACTTTCATATCTAAGTCAAAGAAGATCACTTAATGCCAAAAGGAAGCAAAGGAACGCACGAGGCGAAGAAGCGCACAAAGCGGAAGAAACGCGTGAAAATACGAAGCGAAGAAGCAACAATGAGATTTAGAATGCATGGTTCGAGAAGAATTGAAATTTCCACCATGATTCACTTCGAATTTGAAAAACCTCAAAAGATAAAAGTTGTAGGTATCTTTGCTAGATTTCCAAATCAACTTGAATCACTTTATTCTGAGGTCAGATGAGAGATTTAAAGCCAAAATACCAAAGATAGTACAAACTATCTCGAAATATCCGAGTCACCTCAAAGTGACTCAAAAATTCCGAGTCACTTCGAAGTGACTCATGTCCAGGTCAGCTCTTGACGTGTTTTCTAATAAGATTGTCTTCTAAAACTCCTTGGGGTCATCCATAAACATGTGGGGTTATCCTTAAACGCGTGGAAGCTGTTTCACAACCGAAAACCCACCTAAACGTATAATAACGATTGTTCTTCGATTCTATCCACAAACACGATATTTAGAATCTATAAATACACCCCTAGTACCCTCATAAAGGTAGATTTGAAGAGAACCACGAATTTTAGAGGAGCTAGGGCATGGTTCTAACGAATTTCAGAGAGGCTAGCAGATCTTAGCGAAGTTCTTCAGCATAAAGAGGGAGAGTTCGAGAGATCTGAGGCTCATTCCCTTTTCCTCCAGATCAAACTTGATTTTGATCTCGAGAAGAGTAGTAATATTGCTTGTTCGAGATTATTTACTTCTGTGATTATTTTCTTTGTGAAGCAAGAGCATTGATCTTTTATTCTGATCAACCGGATCTGATCCGCGATGGTCCATGGATAAACTCTGGCACATGCAAAGAACTCACACAAGCAGCACGTGATAAGCATCCTCTGCGTGTGTTTCTAGAAAGTTGTATTTTTATTTTTTTTATTCGTGTAAAAAAAGTCTTATAAAAAGACTAACTCTTTTGAACTTGTTGTAAACGATTGAAGTTGTAATGAGTTCCATGAATAAATCAACTTTCGACGCAAACACCATATAGACTTGATTTTGATTTTTGTTGTTCTATTTATGCTCATATATGTACTCTTTAACTCTATTTCTGGTTATTATTTTTTTCTTTTAATTCATGTATTCATATTTTACTTCTTTCAGTTACCTAACTTTCTCTATTTAATTAGTAATGGCTGATAATACATCATTGAGTAGGAAAGATACTAAAAATGTAATAGTGTAGTTCCATCACCTCTCCCACTACCTCAAGCCCGTAAATCCATGCATCACAGCGATAGTGGATATTTTTCATTTCAGCAGTCATACTTTGGAGAATGACCTCAAGCATACCCGAACATGCCATTTCATGATAGCAGCCACTTTTTGATGCACCATTATTTGGGATCATATACGAACATGCTAAGCTCTCCTACTTTTCCTCCACAATTTTATAGTCCTAATCTTAGTGGGATGCAACTTTCTCTCACTAGTGGTTATGGCTCAACTCCCGAATCAGGTTCCAAACGGGACCTCATAGAAGAAGGGGTAGAAACATCACCAAATCCAAAGAAGAAGAGGAAAAACACCACATCAAAAAAAAATGGTGAAGCTAGTGGTTCTCAATGGTCCAAACATTTATTTTAGGATTCTTATTATGATGATGAGCTCATTCCATTTGTTGTTGGCTTGGTAAGAAAGGGTTACAAACTTGACAAAAGCTTTAAGAGAACCGTTTTTCATATGGCTTCTCAACATATTAGTGAGAAGTTTAACACAATATTTAAGTGGGATAATGTCATGCACCACATCAAAAACTCTACATACAAGATTTCGTGTTATGGAAACTTGTCATAATCTTAGTGGTGCCGGATGGGATAATAGTACGAAGACTGTCATCATGGATCCTGAATGTTTGGATATGTGGATTGAGGTAAATGAACTCTTATTAAAGAATACATTTTATTTTCCATTTATTTTTCTTATTTTTATTGAATTAATTAAACTATACTGTTCAGGACAAGAACTTTAAGAATGCTAAGCTTAGACAATATGTTAATAAACCCTTGAGGCATTACGATGATCTCGCCCTTATCATCGGAGATGATCAAGCTACAGGACAATTTGCTAGTGATGCTTAGAAAAAGTTTAGCTGTAGTGAGTCCATAAATCCTGGAGATAAGGCAAACTCTATATGCATACTTCCTAATCCCCTCAAGTACACATTTTAGATGATGAGGACACTCTTCCGCCTAAGGAAGCACCCAACACATCAAGTTCTAAGGCAAAGTCATCCTCCGCTAAGGTAAAGGCTCGTAAGACCAACCTAGATAGTGAGATCATGCTAAAAATGGTGGATAAGATAGATGTATTTAGCACAAACATGAAGTGTTTAAATATACATTGGACCGAGAAGTTATCCACGGTCATATATGCTCATTCACAAGACTTTAGTGTTGTCAAGTTAGATACATACTACCGTCACCTCTTTTTGAATGAGCATGAATCAATACTATTTATGGGCACATCTTCGGTGGGTCAGAAGGAAATGATTGAGTCATTTCTCAACAAAGAGGGTTGAAGACCTATTATGGGTATGCGTGGTATTTTGTGATTCTCACTTAAAGGACATTTACGTTTGAAATCCACCTACTTTTGGTGAAAGACTAATCTTGTTTAACTTAGAGAACTACTCTTGGATGTGATATTATGGAATATTATGACGGTGGAACATATTATTGTAATATTGTAGTAAGTAGTTATTTGCCTCCATTTTGTAATATTACCTTTCATGATGTAAATATTATGGTGTACTGACCTTTAAATTAAACTTGTGACTGCAGGATATTTATAAGTTACCATACAATTTCCTAAGATGCAAACAACCTACAATGTGCACACATTGTACTGGATGGCTATTACTCTGGGTTATTTTGTAGTAAGTTTTCATAAAACGGGTTTTCATGAAACATGTGACTGCAGGATATTCATTAACCTGGTTGTGTTCATGTTCTGTTATGTTTTGTTCAGTTTTCATGAAACATGGGGATTTCTATTTTGTTGGTGTTCCTAAAACTTGGTTATATTCAGGTTCTGTTTTGTTTTGTGGATGTTGTTTTGTTTTCATTAACACAAAATTGATGCTCAGGTTTGTGCACATTTCTGTTGTGTTCAAGGCTTTTGTTCACTATTTGTGCTTAGTTTTGTGTTAGTGGGTTTGTGTTCAGGCACTGTTTTTGTATGATGTTTGTGTTCAGGCACTTGGTATATCATTTGTGTTCAGGTTTGTTCTGTTTTGTGCTTAGTTTTTGTGCACTGTCTTGTGTTCAGACATTGGTTTTATGCACTGTTTGTGCTCAGCCAGATTTGTGTACATATGACCAGTTTTTGTGTTGTTAGTTGGTTGGTTGGTTGGTATTGTTGGTTGGTTGTTGGTTGGTGTTTCCTGATTGGTGTTTCCTAGTTCATGTTTGGTGAGATTGTTGGGCAGACTATTTTGGTGTTTCTTGATTCATTGTTGGTTGGTGTTTCCTGATTAGTAATATTCAGTTTTCTTGAAACATTTTCCTTCAGCTGTGTTTCCTGATGCTAATTACATGGGTTTAGTTTTGTGTTCACTTTAGTGTTCAGGTGTTCGGCAAGATTTGTTGATTTTGATACTGTTTGTGGGTGTTCAATTTAGGTTATGATGATTGTCAGTTTTTCTGAGATTAGCAACCTGCAATATCTGTTGATATTGCATTGGATGGCTAACAATAATGATATTGAACAAGTTTTGAGCTCACAACCATAATTTGCATATACATGTGGCTGTTTGTGGGTGTTCCAATTTTTGTTTTGATCTTTGACTTTTACATATAACCAGGTTGTTATATGTTTTTTTTATAGGTTTCATAAGAATTTGTGTACATATGACTAGTTTTTGTGCACTGTTTGTGTTCAGCCCCTTGGTATTTTCTTGAGACTATTTTCGGTAGATATTTTTGGTTGGTGTTGTTGGTTGGTTAGTTGGTGTTGGTTGGTTAGTTGATGCGTACATGTGCTCTGGATTGTTGGTTGGTTGGTGTTGTTGGTTGGTTGGTTGGTGTTGTTGGTTGGTTGTTGGTTGGTGTTTCCTGGTTGGTTCATGTTTGGTGAGATTGTTGGGCAAACTGTTTTGGTGTTTCTTAATTCATTGTTGGTTGGTGTTTCCTGATCAGTAACGTTCAGTTTTCCTAATTCATTTTTCTTTAGTTGTGTTTCCTAATGCTGATTACATGCGTTTAGTTTTGTGTTCACTTTAGTGTTCAGGTGTTCAGCGAGATTTGTTGATTTTGATACTATTTGTAGGTGTTCAATTTAGGGTATGATGATTGTTAGTTTTTCTGAGATTAGCAACCTACAATATCTGTTGATATTATACTGGATGGCTAATAATGATGATATTGAACAAGTTCTGAGCCCACTGTCATAATTTGCATATACACGTGGCTGTTTATGAGTGTTCCAATTTTCATTTCGATCTTTGACTTTTACATATAATCAGGTTGTTTATATGATTTTTATAGGTTTTATAAGATTTTTTGGCTAATTTAGGTACGTATTTCATAAATTTATGAATAATCATATTATTATAGGTCTCGTTTATTTTTTCTTGAAAAACAGGTTTCGTGTGATTTTTTCATCTCAAACAGGTATATTTCAAGTCAAATCAGGTACACAGTTCATAGTAATTAATTCATATTATTTTAGGTTTCATATGATTTTGTTAAGACAAACAGATAATTACAATGAATTCAGGATATTATAATTTGTTCATGTTACTTTCGCATTTTTATATGATTAAGATTACCTCCCATAAGGGTCACAAATAAATTTGTCTATAGTAGGGGATAATCTTACCATGGTGAGCATAAACACTTTTCCCTACGCACTTCAAAACTAACCAAACACAAGAAAAGTCAATACAATGGTTTCCCACCAAATTTCATGTGCGAACCAAACCAAAACAATCTATTTGTTGGAAAAGTTTGGAAAACTCAAAAGTTGTGTTTCTTTACATGGAATTGCATTTCCTTGTATATAGGAAACGAACCAAACAACCCATTGAGATCATTATCTCAAACCCTTGAATTCATCGCCTCCTCCTTCAAGCTGACTGTCGATGCCCATCCCTCATCAAAGCCTTGACCTTCGCCCTCCTTTGTTTAGTTTCCCGACGTCCGCACCCCCCATCAAATCCTCAAGCTCAGCTCCCTTACTTGGCATTCAACGCCTACCCCCATCAAATCCTCGACCTTTGGTCGGCAAGCAGAACCCCACTCCCTTGCATCCTCAAATGCTACATCCCCAAGAGATCACCCCCGACTGTGCCGAAGCCCTAGATGACGATGACTTGGCCGAAGCCATTGATCGAATCCCAATATTTTAAGTGATCTTGATCGTTGTTTCTTAATTTCACCATCGGTGATGGGAATTAGACTGGAGGTGATGGGAGCCGATGTGGGAGATGGTCACGCGCCATTAGAGAAGGTGAAGCATTTGCGATGAGCTAGGTCTGGTCACCACCTTTTAGGTGTCTGTTCTAATTGTACCGAAAAATCTTATTGATTATTGTTTATATTCCTTTTTTATTGTATTTTATGTTATTATTAATTACTAATTAATTGTTTATATTCTTTAGTTCACTGACAACCTCTTAGATTTCCTCTGCACCCTCCTTCTGCCACTACACATCTCACAATTTTTTTTTGTATTTGATGAATTGTGATGACTGAAGTTTTATGAATTTGAGGAAAGAAGTTTTATAAATTTTTTTCGAATGAATTTGAGAATTTTTTTTGTTGAATGAGTTTAAGGCTTGAATATCCGTTGAATGATTTTGAGAAAAGCATTTGATGAATTGTGACTTGTCTTTAAATCCAAATTGATAGTTTGGAAAATTTGTAGATGATACATGCGAATTTTTTGTAAATATTTGTGTAGAAGACGGGGGGCTTAGTTCCTATCATCAAAATCCTATTTGTTTATCATCACTTTTTTCTTTTCTTTTTTTTAGCTTTTTTTGGTTTTTTCCCTGTATGTAGAAGATGAGACTTAGTCCCTTACATTTTATAGAAGTCTGTAAAATGCACAACAAGGACCAAGCCATCTTCTGTTATTCACACACAAAAAAAATCTCATTTAGTTCATGCAACCACATACTTAATTCATACATCTAAAGATCCACCATACATCAACACTTAACACTAATAGGAAAAAATATAAGTTAGACCAACAATCAAAACATAACAAACTATCGTTAGAATGATTATTCAATGCAACAAATTAAACACAATCTACTCCAAAGAGCTATTCCATACAACCACATTATAAACTCGCAAACTTAAGGTCCAAACAACTACAATGTTCAAACAACATATAATTGCTTCCATACACAATTTTAGTTCATACAATCACAACACATATAAGTAATTAGAGAATTGCTCCTCCTAAATGCTCTTGCAGATTTCTTTTTTCCCCTTTAATCATTAACTTTTTTGTCCTCCACTTGCATTATTTTTCATCTACAAAAAAATACAACTTTATAATGAGAAGCACATCAAAAAATAAAATAAAATAAGAACAACAACAACAACAAATCAAGATTGAAGATAATACCTTAGCTAAAGGACAACTTGTTACGTAATGTCCTTTGTCCTTACAAAATCCACAAAAATTTTTGTTTTTTTCTATATTCTTTTCTTGTACTTTCTCCATTCCAGACTTAATTCTAGTAACTTGTATTGGTCGTCCCTTCGTAGTGACGAGCTTTTTCGGTTCATGAATAGTGATTTGAGTTGCTTGCTCCATAGAGACGACTATGGATAAAGTAGGCACCTTATTGCTAGCAATTGCTCTCATCTCCATGATTTTTAAGTTGCTTCTCTTTCTTGTGATTCTCAATTTCTTGAAAAAAATAAGTCTAAAAGACTACTAAACTTGTCATCAAGTGCACTTAAAGTCAATGTACCTTCTAGTGCCTTGTCACATCTTGCTCTAAGAGCCCAATGTTTAATGATAGAAAGTTTATTTTCACTATTTGTAACGCAGTTTCTAACAACTTGACAACCAACATGCCTTGCATCAATTGTCCACCATATATATCTTGATGGAATCTCTAATACTTATTTTTTACTAAAATGTGCAAGCTATGTTTGCATAATATACCATCTCAAATTTAGCACAAATATACTTAATTCTTTTTTTTTCGGATGCATCAAAGACAACATGATGCTTTACTATCTTTTTCCTTTCAACCTCCCCATCTATCATCTAAACAACATATGTGGCACTCGCGTCATCCTTTGATGATCTTTCATGAAGCATAGAGTAACTATCATTGAATTCTTTTTGAAAGATATTAAACATGTTCTTTGTATAACTCTCTCTAGCTTGTTTTTTAGTCAGATATTTAATTATCAATGTAAATTGAGTTTGTAAACCATAAATTAGCTGAATTTCAGTGGCTTGTCAAGCTCCAATGTTGTTACCATATTGCTTAACAAAATCACGCAACTCGGTATTGGCATTCACAAAATGATCAAAGAAAGTATTGATTCCCTCACTTCGCTAAGTAGATGTTACACCTGCAGAAAAAGTATTCTTAAGATACAGAGGAGCCCAATGATTTTGTTGATTGTACAAATTTACTAATTAGCTCCTTTTATCTACATCATATTTATTCCAAATTTACTAATTAGCTCCTTTTATCTACATCATATTTATCTCTTATTTCTTTCCAACATTTTTCAGAACTTTCTTCTTTTTTACTACAATATCATTTGTCATACTTTATGGAAACTTACTCACCATAAAAATTATGCTTTGATTGAAAGTTTTGTAAGGCATTCACACGGAGGTGCCATGAACAAAAGTGATGGTGAGTTTGAGGAAAGACTTTATAAATTGCACCACACATAGCTTTGTCTTGATCGATGGTGATTGTTAATGGGGCTATAGTTATGTACAATTATCTTTTCATTTTATGCATATGCTAGGGTATGTAATAGATCCCCTCCTTTATCCTTAAAAAAGCTCTAGTTTTCTAAAGCATGTGCTCTTTTCTCTTTCAATTGTTCCAAACTTTTCCCCTAAGCTTTATTATTATATTTGTTGATACTAAGCTCGCATCATACTCTCACCAATTTTAAATGGTTAAAATTAGAATATATTATTGCGAGCAAGTTGATCGCTAGGATCTTCACTTAAAGATGAGGATGCAAGCAGGGGAATTGAAGGATTTTTTTAATTTTTGTTTCCTTTTTGACTGGACAAACCCAAGGCCAATACCAAAACATAACAAATAGAACCACACTGAACCAGTGTCTGTATCCATGTGGGGTTTGGATCCTCTCTACTATAAAGAAATGTAGTGGAAGACAATTATGTTATTACAATCCTTGATTGCCTAACTAATGGTTGTTTTGTCTTCGAATACAAATTAGGTACGAGTGCAAAGCATTGAAGTTATGGTGAGCACTAATTTTAGAATGAATCTCAATCGCTCATACAATAGTCAATGGTTAGTATAAAAAATAGTGATCTCTCCTCTTCTGTGTGTGTGTGTGTGAAGAGGGTCCAACTTATTTTTTTAATCCCCTTCACATATTTTGCAGCCCATTTCCTACCAAAGTCGTTAGAAATGAGGTTTGGCGTGGGCAGTTTTCAAAAGAGCATTTCTCAGAAAAAAAAAATCTTGATACATACAGCAAAATAAGGTATCTTTTTTGAGGGGTAATTGGTTTTTTCTTTTGGGAAGAACCAAACAGCCCCTGCATGGAAAATAGAGCTCCTGCTAGCATCATAATAGATAGATCTAGAAATGGAAACTAGAGTAGCAAAACTTTAGTTAATGCTATTCAGCCTTTGGTACTAAGGAAGATGACACAAATATTTCAGAAGGAGAGTGATGAACATGAGAAGCAAAGTGCTGATAAGCAAGAAAGAAGAATTTGAAATAGGCTCGCTGCTTTTGATTGGATACTGATTGTTGGAATGTTTGCGAGCTTCATAGTTACTCTGCTGTTCTTTACATCATTTGTTTTTCTTATTTGCCTTAGAAACGATTACAAAAATAATGTAATTATACAAAACCGTATTTTAATTTCAGTTTACACCTTTAAAGTAGGTATTGGTCCCTTACATCATTAGTATTTTGAAATTAGTCTTTCAAACCATTAAGTTGCTCTTAAGTCATTAATATTTTAAGACTTTAAACTCTACTATTTCTCTAGAAGGTAAAATTTGAGATAAACAAGATTTTATGCATGGAAATATCTAATTTTTTAATATATTATGATAATCATAAACGTATTTGCAACCGTGTTATAGTAAATAGATAAATCTAAAATAAACAATTAAGATATTTGACCACGTGCATTCCACCTAATATAAAGAAAAACATATGAATTCATTTTTAGCATCAGGAATGTTTTGATTTTTTATTTACATGAATAGTTTTCATTATGTTTTGCAATAAAAGTAACCCTCTAAACCCAGTCATACTTCAGCAAGTACATGAGCGCTCAAAGAGCTCAGAAGTCACACGTGGGTTAGGGGCTATTTGGTCCGTTTCCTAGATATAGGGAAATGCAATTCCATATAAAGTAACTCAAGTTTTGAGTTTTTTAAACTTTTTCAAGAAATAGATTATTTTGGTTTGGTTCGCACATAAAATAAGGTGAGAAACCAATGTATGGACTTTTTTTTGTGTTTGGTTTGTATGGAAACAAAGGGAAAACTTTTGTCGATTTAATATTTTCCACTTTTCTTGTATTTGGTTGGTTTTAAAGTGTATAGGGAAAAGTGTATATGGTCATTATGGTAAGATTACCCCCACTAAAGACAAATTTTTTTGTGATCGTTATGTAAAGTAATCTTAACAAATAAAAGTGAGAATGTAACATGAACAAATAGTAAATTACCGAATTCATTATAAATAGCAACAAAAACTTTCAAGCAAATCGAAAATGATCACAAACAGTAGGATTTCAGATCTCCTCATCATAGTAACAAAAAACAACCACATGAGCTCGACGACGAGCATAAATAGCAACCAAAAACCCAACAACATAGAGCTAAACAAGCTCGAATCAGCATAGTAACAAAAAACAACCACGGGAGCTCGACGACGAGCACAAATAGCAACAAAAAACCCAACAACATAGAGCTAAACAAGCTTAAATCCGCATAGTAACAAAAAATAGCCACGGGAGCTCGACGACGAGTACAAATAGCAAACAAAAACCCAACAACATAGAGCTAAACAAGCTCGAATCAGCATAGTAACAAAAACAGCCACGGGAGCTCGGTGACGAGCACAAATAGCAACCAAACACCCAACAACATAGAGCTAAACAAAGCTCGAATCAGCATAGTAACAAAAAGCAGCCAGAGAGCTCGGTGACGAGCACAAATAGCAACCAAAACCCAACAACATAGAGCTAAACAAGCTCGAATCAGTATAGTAACAAAAAACAGCTATGGGAGCTCGACGATGAGCACAAATAGCAACCAACAACCCAACAACATAGAGCTAAACAAGCTCGAATCAACATAGATAATTTTTAGTTAATTTCAATAATATTTTTAGTTATATTTATAATAATTAATATAATTTTTAGTTAATTTTAGTAATAATTTCATTAATATTTTTAGTTAAGTATAGTTATATTTTTAGATAAATTTCATTAACTTTTACATAATTATAGAAAATTCAAAATTTCATCATAATAATTCTAAATCATACAAAATTTTTAACAAATCAATTCTGAGTTGAGATTAAATCATACCTTATGCCTGAAATATAGCAAGATCTAAGAAGATCCAGCAAATCAAGTCTGAAATATAGCAAGATCCAGGAAGATCCAGCAAAAAACCCAAAATTTTCCTAATAAAGGCGCTTCTTTTTTAGCAAGATCCAGAAAAAAATAATGATTTTGAGGAACTAGGTCTTCTTCTATGGAAATTAAGCACAAGATCAACATTATAGAACTCTCACGGGCATCAAAGAGAAACTATGGTGCGAAGAGTGAAAAAAGCGAGGGAAAGAGGAGGTGACCCTAGCCCTCAACAACTTTTCCCCCCAAAGCCCCAAGATCTGATAATAGTACAGTACAGATCTGGGGCAATTTCCTCTCGTTTTCAAAGAAAATGGGGGAAAGGAAAAAATATGAGGAGGGGATTTTCGCGGCTGGAGGGATGAGGAGAAGAAGTGAACCAAAGCAGGGGAAAAAACCCGTAGAAAGGGTTTTGTCATCGTGGCGATGGTGTCAGGAGGAGGAAAGGGGTTTCCAAGGTCTACAAATGTGAACCAAACAACCCTTTAATAGAAACGCTTGTTGTGCACAACGGAACTCGAAAGCCAAATAGTGGACGAACAAGAACGAAAAAGATCACAACCAAAACACAAGCACAAATTACAATCACAGTAAGACAAACTAATTTACGTGGTTCGCCAAGTTGTCTACGTCCATGGGGCAATGAGGGGGAAGATTTTACTATTAGAGATAAAGAGAATACAAATAGGGTTTACAATCTCACCAAAAACCCTCGAACAAAGCTCTCAAAATTTCTCACAAATCCTCCCACAAAGGATGCAACAATCCTCTCTCAAAAGATGCTCAAAGTTGTCCTTTTCTAACCCTAATTAATCAAGTTTAGGGTTATATATCAACACAAAATAAAACAGGTCAGAAAACAAAGCTCAGGCTCAAACCCGAGTCGTGGTCGACCACACTTGACTCAGCGGTCGACCGGACAGAATGACAGAAAACTCGTAAAATCGATTATAGGGTCCACGGTCGATCGTACTTGACACCGCAATCGACCAGACAGAAATTCGAAAATGCACCTTGTAGTGTGCACATTTGCCGGTCGACCACAACTGATCTCGTGGTCGACCAGCAAGCTTCCAAACAGTTTCCTGCGTGTAATTTCCTAAACTTTTTCGTCGTTTCTTCAATTCTCCACGTCGGTGAAGTTTTTCTCAAAACTAAGCCAACACAAAAAACAACCAAATGTCCTACTTGTTACGTCCAGTACAAAGTGGAGTAAATCCACGACAACGGACTCAATCCACAACAAGTCGGGAACCCAAACGAGATCTCAAACAATCTCCCCCATCAATATCAACTTATCCAACTAGCTGTATCGAAAAGACTGCCTATGTATCCTCTTGTCCAATGAATCAAACCAAACGTAGTTCACTCAAATGGCCTCCAAAAGGCCCTCAGTATTGAAGAATGTTCAATAGCTCTAAACAATGACCAAACTTCACACCTAAAACAACTTTGGTCAACATATCCTCAGGGTTGTCCTTCGTATGGATCTTCTCCAATATGACATCTTCATCATCCAAAACATCACGAACAAAGTAGAATTTGACATCAATATGCTTCGTGTATGCATGAAAACCTAGTTTTTTGCCAAATAGATAGCTGACATGCCATCACAATACACCCGAATGGTCTCCTGTGCAATCCCCAAGTCATCCAACAATCCGTGCAACCATAAGGCTACCTTTATAGCTTCAGTCACCGCCATATACTCCGCTTCCATAGTAGAGAGAGCCACTGTAGACTGAAATGTACATCTCCAATACATCGGTGCTCCTGCTAATGTAAATACATATCCTGAAGTAAACCGGCACTTGTCAAAATCCCCCGCATAATCAGAATCCACATAGCCAATACAATTCTACCCAATCTTCCCATTCTTCTAAAATACTAAACCAACATCTACGGTGCCTTTAATATACCGTAGAATCCACTTCACGACCTCCCAATGAACTTTCCAGGGGTCGTGCATGTACCTCGATACCATACTCACGGCCTGTAACAAATCTGGCATCGTACACACCATCGCATATATCAAGTTATCTATCACACTAGCATATGAAACCTTTGACATATAATCTCTATCCTCAACCAAAACAGGTGACATCAACGCTGAAAGCTTGAAGCGGGGAGCCAATGGAGTACTCACAACCTTTGCATTGCCATCAAAGCTGAATTTTTTCAGCATCTTCTGTAAGTAACTCTTCTGTGTAAGCTTTAATCTCCCCTTCACCCTATCTCTCTCGATCTCCATATCCAATATCTTCTTAGCTTCTCCAAGATCCTTCATCTCAAACTCGGATGACAGCTCCTTTTTTCAACTTTCGAATAGCCGAAGAATTTCTGGAAGCAATAAGTATATCATCAACATATAACAACATATAAATGTACTCACTATCCTGTAGCTTATGCATGTAAACACATGGGTCATATGGGCTCCTCGTGTATCTATGGCCAATCATGAAGTTGTCGAATCTCTTGTACCATTGTTATGACGATTGCTTCAAACTATAAAGAGACTTCTTCAGGTTGCACACCAAATCTTTCTTTTCTGCAGCTTTGAATCCTAAGGGTTATGTCATGTAGATCTTCTCATCTAAATCTCCGTGTAGAAAGACTATCTTAATATCCATCTAGATCAATCCAAATCCAGCTGTGCCACCAATGCTAATAAAATTCGAATCGACGAATGCTTCACAACGGGTGAAAATACCTCGTTGTAATCAATACCCTCAAGCTATGCATATCCCTTGGCAACTAATCTGGCTTTGTACCTAATTTCCCCAATAGAATATCTCTCTTTCTTCATATATACCCACTTGCAACCAATAGCTTTCTTTCCCTTAGGTAGCTTTATAAGTTTCTAAGTATCGTTCTTCTGAAGAGACTGTATCTCCTCTTCCATGGCTTTCCTCCACCTGATCGAATCAGAGCTAGACTCTGCCTCTCTAAATATAGAAGGAACCATATCATCAACAACCTTCGCTGATAAAGCATATGCAACCATGATATCGTTGTATCTAGCTGGCCGACGAATCACCCTTCTAGGTCTATTTGCTGCAATGGACTCCTGAACATGACCATGCTCCTGAGTCTCACCAACCATTGTATCATCTATATGTTCGACTATCATCCCATCTCCTCCCAGTGTCACCTCTGTAGGAACCTTAATGAATATAATACTATCTGGAGTGGATGGAGTCACATCATCCTCCTCCTGCTATGATATCTCACTACTCTGATCTTCCTTCACCTGCTGAGAAACTTAAGATCTTATCATGTACGCCTCATCAAATATGACATCTCTGCTAATGACTATCTTCTTGTCATATGGATCCCATAACTTAAATCCTTTAACACCTTCTCTAAATCCCACAAAGACAACTTTCCTCATATGCAGATTCAATTTTCTATCATTGACATGATAATAAGCAGGACACCCGAATATCCAAAGCGACTAATAGTCACTAGCCACCAAACCAGACCATCGCTCCATAGGAGTCTTTTCCTGTATCGTAATGCACAACAATCTATTAATGAGATAGCTCGTATAAACTAACGTCTCAGTCTAAAAAGATCTAGGCAATCCACTCTGTGTCATCATACATTACACATTCTCTAGTAAGGTACGGTTCAATCTCTCAGCCACCCCGTTCTGTTACGGTGTCTCTCGAACTGTGATCTGTTGCCTAATGTCGTGATCCCGGCAAAACTATAGAAATGGATTACTCTTATACTCTCCACCTTTATCTGAACAAAGAGTCTTCACCTTTCTACCTGTCTGCAGCTCCACTTTCTTCTTCCACTCCATAAAAATATCTAGGACCTCATATTTATGCTTCATTGTATATACCCAATTTCTCCTGGAATAGTCATTAATAAAAGTAACAAAATAGTTGGCCCCACCAAGTGATGTGTATTTGGAAGGGTTCCAAATATCTGTGTGAATATAATCCAATATACATTTGGTGTTGTGAATAGCGGTGCCGAACTTCACTCTAGTCTTCTTCCCAAGTACACAATGCTCACACGGCTCCATCTTGCAGGTTTTCGTACCTTTCAATAGCCTCTATTTCGCTAATGTCTGTAGGGACTTATCACCAGTGTATCCTAAACGCATGTGCCATAAGCTGGTAGTGTCCTCCTTTGTAGTGATAGAAGCTGACAGACCCCCTGTAACTATCTTGTCCTTCAAGTAGTATAAGTTATTGTTCCTAACACCTCGCATCACCACCATAGAACCCTTCATGACCTTCACAGTAGCATCATCTAAGATCACGCGATAACCTGCTACCTCCAAAGAACTAAGAGAAATGATATTCTTTGTCAACTATGGTACGAACCTCACTTCTTTGAACTCCCTAACCACTCTGTCATGCATCCTGATCCGGACCGAACCAATACCACTAATAGGACATATGTGATCATTAATCATAAGCACGACATCCCCTCTTTCCAGCTCCTCAAAGCTGGAGAACCAATCCCTCCTAGGGCAAATATGATATGTAGCTCCCGAATCCAACATCCACTCCGTAGAGTCGGCATAGCAAACCGATGACAGTGCAGGGCACGCATAGCCTGAAAGAATCTGAATCTGAATGTTCACCAATACTTTTTGTAATATTCACTACTGAAGGTTGTACAGCTTTTTCATTGTTCTTCCCGGCTTTGTCCTTCAACTTTGGGCAGTCGATCTTCCAATGTCCTTCTTCTTTACAAAAATAACATTTATTTCTACCAACACTCTTATAACCACCTCTATTCTTTGACTTTGAGCGGTTGACTTGGTGGCGGTTTGAACTACAGCCTCGAACTACTAATGTATCTCCCGATGCCTTCTCAGAGGATTCTCCATCACTCTTCCTCAACTCATAATTCACCAACGCTGAGGTCACCTCATTGTAACTAACAGTAGTTTTTTTATTGATCATAGTAAGAACGAACGTACCATAATCATCCTCTGGCAACGAACATAAAATTAGCATCGTCTTGTCTTCATCCTCAACCATGATGTCTGCATTAGCCATATCTGAAAGTAACATCATGAAGTTATTTACATGCTCTCTAATAGAAACTTCTCTCTTCATCTTGAACTGATAAAACCTCCTCTTCAAGTAAAGCCGATTCTCAATGCTCTTCGTAAGATACTTTTCATTGAGCGTTTCCCACAATCTCTTCGCAAGACGTCTCGTTCATCACATCATAAATAAGAATCGGTGATAAGTATGACCGAATAACTCCACAAGCCCTACTGTTCATCTTCTTCCAAACCTTGTCCTTCATGTCTTCAGGTTTCTCTTGTAACTCAAGAGCTTCCTCCAAATTCTGTGCATTCAACGCATCCATCACCTGACACCTCCACAAACCGAAATTGATCTTGCCATTGAACTTCGGAACATCAATCTTTGTATTATTGATGCTCAAACTCTGTATCACCTTTGTAAGAGATGATCCCGATGTGCTTGCTTCTCCCATGTTGTAGATCTAACTCTCTAAGTAATAATCCTTCAACGAATTCTTAGAACAAGCCCCAAGCCAAACCTGAAACTCTGATACCACTTGTTGTGCGCAGTGGAACTCGAAAGCCATATAGTGCACGAACAAGAACGAGAAAGATTACAACCAAAACACAAGCACAAATCACAATCACAACAAGACAAACCAATTTATGTGGTTCGGTAAGTTGCCTACGTCCACGGGGCAAGGAGGGGAGAGTTTTTACTATTAGAGATAAAGAGAATATAAATAGGGTTTACAATCTCACCAAAAACCCTCGAACAAAGCTCTCAAAATCTCTCACAAATCCTCCCACAAAGGATGCGACAATCTTCTTTCAAAAGCTGCTCAAAGTTGTCCTTTTCTAACCCTAATTAATCAGGTTTAGGGTTATATATCAATACAAAACAAAACGGGTCAGAAAACAAAGCTCAGGCTCAGACCTGAGTCGCGGTCGACCGCACTTGACTCCGCGGTCGACCGGACAGAATGATAGAAACTCATAAAATCGATTACAGGGTCCGTGGTCGACCGCACTTGACGCCGCGATCGACCAGACAGAAATCCAAAAATGCACCATATAGTGTGCACGTTTGCCGGTCGACCGTAGATGATCTCGTGGTCGACCGGCAAGCTTCCAAATAGTTTCCTGCGTGTATTTTTCTGAACTTTTCGTCGTTTCTTCAAAGCTCAAGGAAAACTAACACATTAGCTACAGAAAAAGTGACAGATTTGAAACATACATCACCCAGTGCTTCAAAATAATATTCCTTTTGTTTTGTAATATTTCAAAATAATTAAAAAAAGAAAGAAAACACGAACTTACTTAGTGGGTGGATAGTTTTTATTCCAAATTTGATTAAGAAGGCATACATGGCACATTTTTAAGATGAAAAGTTATAACAAATCACAAATTCGTTATTATATATGAAGGGGAAATTTCTTTTTTTACTTAATATAAGTGGGTGAATAGTTTTTATTTATGATTTCTTTCACTTGATTCTCATGTTCGTCTAGGATTTTAGTTCCTATCTTAATTTGACAGCTAATGTATGTTGTAACAGTAATAACCACTCATCTAATTTTTAATAGATATAAAGTCATCACGTGCGACCACTAATATCTATCCTCTCCATAAAAATTTGAATATGTGTGAATTTCATTAGATCCAGGGCCGTACCTAGGAATTTTGATACCCAAGGAGAAATATTAGATGAGGCTCAAATGATACAACTCATAATAGATTTTATCTCATTCTTCTTACCTTTTGAGCTGCAAAATTACTAATTAAAGTTTTATATTCAATATTTTCTAACATATTATTTTCGATAGATAATATTGATAAATCATTCAATCTATCTTGTTAATATGGTTGATCTTAAATAAGATTTTAGTAATTTTAATTTAGAAAATCTTCTTTCAGCGGAAGCAACTGTTACGGGTATAGTCAATAATACACGATAAACAATACAAGTATTTAGAAAAGTATCTAACCACTTTATATAGTTCAACACTTCAATTGGACTATTAATCTCTACTTTTAAAATTTGAATAGAAACAATTCAGGTTATAAATTTGAAATAGAAACAACTCAGGTTATAAATTTGAATAGAAACAACTAAATATGATCAAATAAACTAAACTATACACTCTACTTCCGAAAACACATTTGCATGAACCCATGATCATAATCTAGACCCTAAACTACCTAAACCTCAAACCTTCAAGTTAATCAACATCAATTTCTCCGCATCATAACTAGACACTGAAATTTTTCCAAACAATACAAAACACCATAAAACCAAGGACGCCTACATGCATTAATATTACTTCCAAGGACCCATTTGGAACCCATTTGCAACAATCCATTATGATAATATAGACCACCCAGCTAAACTCAGCACTCAAATCACCTCCAAATTATCAATATCTCTTTCCTCACCCCAAAACAAGAACGCATAACCAACCCTAACATCTGTGAATCCACAATAAACACACAGATTCAATCTTTACTAAAACAGATCAAAAAAACAACGCAAAATAAATGAAGGAAGTTGTAAAACAAACCAGTAAGCGTGCTCGCAACCTTTCACAAGGGCTTATGAGGACTATAACTTCAAGTTGTGGGTGGGTCATGAGTGGGCCTTACCCAAGCTGAGGCCCAAGGCAAATGTCTTAATTGCCTTAAGCTAGGGCCGGCACTGATTAGATCCCTAATAACTTAAGATGTTTGACACTAAACCCCCAAGTACCTTTAAAACTCTCACTAAACCAACCCCCCCCCCCACCCACCCCCAACCTTTTTTTAGAAAGTTTTCATATTAACATTAGTAGTTAACGTGTGGTGAACTGATATAAATACCTTCAATAAATTTTGGAGAAAAAACTCAGTAAGCTTTTAGTTTTGAGAGTTACCCCCAAATTTTCATAGAAACTCCCTCGTAATGGTTGTTCATTACTTTTTTAGGGTTTTATCTGTAATGTTTAAATTTTTAGGAGGTCCTTTCTTTTTTCCCCTCAAATATTGTTTGTAGGTTTTTATTTTTGTAGGGAGCATTTGTAATATTCAAGTTTTTAGGTAGTTCTTTGTATTTTTTATTTTGAGGGTCTTCATGCAAGTGTTAGATTTTATTGAAGGCTATTTTGTAAGTTTAGATTTTTCATAGGGTTGTTTATAATTTTTGTATATTTAAGGAATCTGTTTGTAATTTTAGAGTTTTCACAGGGTTTTTTGTAATTTTTAGAATTTTAATTGTGTGGTTTGTAAATTGTTAGATATTTTTAGAAGGTCGTCTTTAATTTTTAGAACTTAAAGGGTTTGTTTGTAATTTTATATTTTTTTGGGGTTGTTTGTAGTTTCATATTTTGATAGGGCTATTTATAATTTTTGTATTTTCGGGAGTTATTTGTAATTTTATGAATTAATATTCAAATAGGGATGATTTGAGGGGTATATATTGGCCTTGAGGGATAGTATTTGTCGGTGCAAAACTATAGGGTAATACCTTTATTGGATTGAGTGCAAAAGTTCAAAAATATTTTCGTGGTTTTTCAAAATTCTAAAACTTATCAAGGGTTTATCAAGGGTTTGAAAAAAATTTTGCGAGCCTAGTGTCAAATAAAAGCTTATTGGAGGTCCAGTGAAATTTATCTTTTGAAAATTAAAAAGTACCATGTGATAATTTTTTGAAATATACAAATTATTATGAACAACTAATCCCTTCTCTTTATATTAAAGAGAAGAGAATTAAAATATGATTATTAGAATTTTTAATTATGGATAAGTATTCATTGATTAAGGCTACCAAATATTTAACTGTAATTAGATCTTTTTAATTCTAGATAGATTTAATTGGACGAGGATTCTAATTATGGATAGAACATAAACTAATTCTCTCCTAGAGGTACAAAATAGGGCCACTTAGGCACACAGAATAATGACACGTGATCATCACATTTTATTACATTTTTATACCCTTATTATCTATTTTATTTGAATAAATATATAGACTAATAATGAGTATTTATCCTAATTTGCAGGTTATGGAGAATTAATGAATAAGAGTCCAAAAGAACCAAATCCCCTCAAATTTTAACCTTTTATTGAAGCCTAAGATCGAGCCAAGAAGCCCAAGAACCCATGAAGACGGAGTTAATAAAGTCAACGAAGTTTGTTACAATTCCGTAACAAACTAATCGATTACTCATCGATTAGCCTATCGATTAGATCGTAACAGAATTCAATCAATTGTTCATTTTAAAAAATTTCTTGGAGCTCATGAATGATTGAAAGGCTCTTGTTAATTGCAGTAGTCTATAAATAGGGGTAGAGAGTGAGGGATTGAGAAGCATGTTTATAAAGTAAGGTATAAACTCAAAATTAGTTTCATTAACATCAGGAAGCCTAATGCAAATGGGATTGCACTTTTAGTGGGATAAAAATATGTTTTTGAAGAGCGGGTGCATTTGGATTTATCATTTTTTTAGTTTCAAAAACTGGTTCAACACGAATTAAACAACTGGTATTATCTCTAGTCTAAACTCGCATACACTAAAATAAATTCTTTTTGAATTTTTTCCAAAAGAATAGGAAAAAGATCTAAGAAAAATAAAGTTTAATTTTATTTATTATTTTTTCTAGAGGAAAACTAAAAGAACTGATAGATCAGAAAGGAAAAAAGATAAAAGAAAAGTCTAACCAAACAGATTAAGAGCAACCACTTGAAATAATCACCATTAATTCTAGAGTTAAGCTTAAACTCAACTAGATCAGCTCCTAACCAAAAACTCCTTGAGTGAAAAGATTAAAGTTTATTTGGTCAATTAGCCAGGTAAGGATAGTATTAGAGAGAGGTCAAGGACCAATAAAATATCTCTTTCCTCGCGGAGTGCTTTATGCAACACCTAAACCTTGTTTTAAACACCAACGGAGTCAAGTAAACTTAAACCGGTTCATGTAAGGATTTCTTGTTCCTTAATGAGCTCAAGTCTTCAGGGACCAAAGTCTAGTTGATATATCAATTACCTGCAGATTAAGATAAAAATTCATTAGTAGTTGATATATCTATTCAAAGAAAATAGATAATATAGATGTAAAAGTGTAATAAAATGTCATATGTTTGTAATTTATTAATGTGAGCAGTATTTATAGGGCTTAAAAGCTAATGAAATTAGTTTTTTCATTACTTCTACGATAATCTAATTATAGAGGAAACACTTAACTGAGACAGGTAATTGACCATAAGGTGAGAATTATTTATAGACTTAAAACTAATGAAATAAGTTTTTTCATTACTTGTGCGGTAATCGAGTTATAGAGGAAACACTCACATGAGACCATGCACTTTATGATTGCATTAGAACAAAATAGTTCATGGGGGGATCTTTCAAAGTTCTCTAAACTCAATAATATTTCATGTACAGACTTTATGATCATACTAAATTTTCTTAGCCACGAGGCAAAACTTCACTCCAAAATATAAAACTTTATTTTCACTCACTACTATAGATATGATAGCTAAAATAACTCTATTTTTTCCATCTAGATAGCTAAAACTAATTGATGTAATATGAATTTTGGGAGGAACTCTATCCAGTATTCCTCCTTTTTATATAAAGAGATAGATCAAAGATTGCAGCATAATAGATTTAAAATAGAAGAAACAAATTAGAATATAAAGATTAATTTTACATACCCCCTAAACTTTGGCGCTGTTGAACCAAACCCCCTCTAAACTTTTTTAGTTCTACTAAAAGCCTCTTCGCTGCACTTTTCTTTTCTCCTACTTAATCTCGCCTCAAACTTTCTCATTTAATTCTCCAAATTAGCACCATCAACTTTAACTTGCTTTTTGTGGGAAAGATCTGGTAGTTATAAATTGGGAGAACAAACTTCATAAGGGTTTTGTGGGAAAACACTTTGGCAGTTAATTGGGAAAATCAAACTTTAGAGGGGCTTTGTGAGGAAGATGCCAAAGTTTTGGGGTGTTGTATGAAACTTTACACTTCTCTTTTCTCTCCGTCTTCCTCCTCTCTTTTACTCCAGCGACCCCAGCCAACAGCATCTAAGATCCCAATCGCTTCGTCTACTTTGGCACCCACTCTTGCAACCCGGCATGGATCCTCAACATAAAAATTGTAGTTGAACCATGATTGAAATTGATGTTCTCATTGAGATAATCTTTATTCATCTATTTCGCATTTCATTGGGATATTAGGCCCTCGATGATGGAACCAGCCAGGGAATTTGGACATTTAGTTTACTTAGAATTAGAATCTAATATAAAAAAAATAAGGTTAATATAGTCCATAAAAAGTTTTTTATCTCCCATTTTTAAAGGAAGTATGATATGATAAGTTATGTTTGTTTTAATTATTACAAGTCTTTAACCTATACTAAGCACGATTTTATCGCACTTTATTTATATTTCGTCATGTATCACTCGTATCCGAATATAATTTAAAAGATTTACTGACTCACCTCCTTTTGAAGCACGTGAACCCCCCTTAAGGTTAGAGAACATGTCCTTGTCTGGAAATCATGATATTGAACAACTTATATAATGCTATAATTAAAATTAAGATTATTTAAAATATTTTTTTATATGAAATGAATAAAATTAAAAATAATCAAAATATACCTAAAGACAACTTGAATGAAATTAAGATATAAGACAGTTTAGTGTTCAAAGAAATTCTTCGCAAATGATTTACGACGATTTAAGTAATCTACATTGGTTATTCAGAATACGTTTCATTTAGAATTCAAATTTTTTTTTTGAAAATCAAGTAAATCAAGATATTTTGCATATAAACAATACATAGTATTAGCTTTTTAGAAATCAAGTTTCAGCCGCCTGACTAAGGGAGCGGGCTCTCTGGCGCACGTTAGCAGGCGATTTCCCTGCTAACTTGCGCCCCAGCTGAGGTTTGAAAATGGCAAAAAAGAAGAGGAAAAATGAGAAGAAAATCCTGGAAATTGGTCTAAGAGCGTCAAATTCATCCTTGTCTTCGCCTGAGGATCCTATTGAAGCTAGTTTTGATGTTGATGATGAAGGATCCACTTTAGATCTAATGGGATCAACTGGTCCAAAGGGAGAGCGGAAGAAAGTTTCAATGGCGGATCTCTTGAATTCAGATCCGGGTACTGTTGTTTTCTCTTCTCGAATAGATGATCCTCAATCTCATCGAAAGATAGTTATGTCTTCAAGTTCTCAATCTATCGCAAGTAATTCTTTGAGGAAATCTTGGGCTGAAGAGGTAGAATCTGATGTTCCTCTTTCGTATCAACATCAATCTGATTTCTGCTAGTAATATAGATAGATCTTTGAGTTCTGCATGGAATCTTGAAGCTAATCCAGTTCATGATTCTATCCCTGTGAAAATGAATTTGATTCCTGCAAATAATCTAGATAGATGAATAAATTCTGCAAGGAATCTTGAAGCTAATTCTGTTCTTGATTCTATCCCTATTAATGATAGTGTTTTGAATACTAAATCTGCAAAGGTTTCTCTCAATGAGGATGTATTGAATTCTGCTCGTAATATTGGGAATGACTCTGTTCCATTAGATGTGACTGACAATGCTAAAGCTCCTATTAATGAGAATTCTAAATCTCCTGATGTGCCTAAGAGAAGCTGGGTCAGTCTTTTTTCAGACAACAGGAAGTTAGGATCTGGGATGAATCTGAGTTTTGTGGCTCCAAACTCTAAAGAAGCTGTGATTTTTGATGAAGAAGAATGGAATGAAGGCAATGTTATATGGCAGTTCTCTTTAATTGGGCAAGTTTTAGGGTTAAATGTTAAATTTAAGGTCATGGAGAATTTTGTGCACAAAATTTGGGCTCGTTGGGTCATCCCTGAGATTTGTATTCTTAAACCAGGGGTATTCCTTTTCAAATTCAAGAACCAGATTGAGATGGATGATATTCTTGAGAATAGGCCGTGGTTTTTTGGTTCAAGGCCCTTTTTACTGAAGAAATGGTCAAATGAAGAGGGAATTGACAAAATAAATGACAGCATATATCCTCTATGGATTCAGTTTCCAGGACTAAGACTCAATCTATGGAATTCTAAAAGCCTAAGTAAAATAGCCAGTTTAATTGGCAGGCCTGTTGCAACTGACAAATTAACAGCTAGTACGCAAAGATTGGCATATGCAAGGGTGCTTGTTGAAGTACATATGCCTTCCACTCTACCTGATCACATTGTTATACAAGGTCCTAAGGGTATGATGATTAAACAAAGGGTTATCTATGAGTTCAAACCCAAATGGTGTGAAAACTGCAAGTTAGTGGGTCATGATACTACTATGTGCAGGAAAGTCCAAAAGAGGTGGGTACCAAAGCAAGGCATCAAGCCTGCAGCTGATACTTTAGTTCCTCCTCAAGCTGTTGATATCTCTGGACATGCTGTACAAGCCCAAAGTGTACATCAGGAAGCTTTGAATATAAACATGGATACTGTTAGAGAAAGTTTTGTGCATGTTGTGCATGTTCAGGAGCATCATAGGCCTGTGGATGTTTTGAATATGTACAGGGGTGCTGTTGACACTGGAAATAACTCCGTGCATGCTGTGCATGTTCAGGAGCAGCAGCCTGTCTATGCTATGCACTTACCTGAAAATACATCTCAAGAATCTAGGATTATGTGCAATAAAGTGGATGAATCTGGTAACAGTGTTTACTGGTCATAATCAATATAGACCTGGTGATTTTGCTATTTATAAGGGTAAAGGACTTATCCAAAGCAGTGTCAGGAAAAGCTTAAATATTGGGAATTCTTTTGCTCAACTCACAAACCTGGAGATTGATCCCTCTACTATTGATAGGGGGGTGTTATAAACATATGAATTGGTCCTTTTGGAATGTTAGAGGATTGAACAAATCCTCTAAACAGCACTTGGTTAAGCACCATCTGTAAAAATACCATCTATCTTTCCTAGCTCTACTTGAGACCAAAATCAAGGCTGAAAATATCTCTACTGTTGCTAAGAGGATTTCTGGCAACTGGAAATGGTGTTCTAATGCAAGCAGTACCAGTAAAGCAAGGATAATATTACTATGGGATCCAAATATTCTGGAAGTTCTTACTAATAGCATATCAGACCAGCAGATTACTTGCAAAATTAAATCTATGGATGGGAGAATTAACTGTGTTATTTCCTCCATATATGGTCAAAACCAAGTGAAAAAAAGAAGAGAATTATAGTTGAATCTCACTCATATTTGTCAGACAGTTGGTAACACACCATGGTTATTGTGTGGGGATTTTAATGCAATAATTGGTAATGAAGAAAAATTAGGAGGGACTATTCTTTCAGAAGCTGATACCAGTGAGTTCAGAAACTTCATTGATCTTTGTCACCTCTCTCATCTTAAAACTGAAGGTTGCTTCTATACATGGAACAATAAACAAGATTCTCACTCTAGAATTTGGAGTAGACTGGATAAAGCCCTCATTAATGATGTTTGGATACATAAATATAACTCAAGTCATGTGGAATACCTACTGCAAAATTTCTCAGATCACTCCCCTGGATTAGTATCAATATATGATGAGTGTGTTAAAGGGAAAAAAACCTTTTAAATTCTTTAAGATGTGGACTAAGCACTCAAGTTTTCTGCCTACTGTATCAAGAATTTGGCAAACAAATATAAGGGGATATGTGATGCGTCATAATTATGTACCAAAATTGCAAGTGTACAATTTATCAAGTTATAGTATAAAAAATATCGATCCCACGAGAAAGGTGATTTTAAGAGATTATTAGAAATGGTTCTTATGTTTTGTGCATGACAATTAGGAATAAAGAATAAGTGTGATTTTGTTGAGTGATTGTTATGAATATATGCAAAGGATAATAAATTAAATTTTAGAGGAGAGAAAAAAGAATCAAAGAATAAATGAAATCACAAGGCAAGAAAGAAGAATGAATAAAATTAATAAATAAACCAAGAATGAAAAGAAAATTTAAGAAAGTTAAGATGGATGATTCAAAAGAGGTAAGAAATCTAGAATATAATCCACTAACCAATTTCAATTACAAAATATAAACTATTCTCTTTTTATCATATTTTAACTTAGATTTATTAAGCATAGATTATCAAACCATTTAAGGAAAGTGTAACCTATCAAATTATCATCTAAGTCAAAATTATTATTCATGATAAGAACAACAATAAGATAACAATCCTAGAATTCATAAGCATAACCTATCAAGCCATTTAAGATAAGCATAGATTATCAAATTCTTCTTCTACCGATTAGTTCTCTAGTTGATTATCCTAAACATGAACATTTTAAGTGCAAGAGAATAATTCATACAATATAAAGGAAATTAGACTAGTTTCATATAATTCTAAACTTCCTACAAGAATTAAATTCACATCTTTAAGAAATAAAAACAAGAAAAAAAACTAATTACAAAAATAAAAAGAAAAGAAAAATCTAAACTATGAACAAGAAATAAATCTAACTACAAAGAAAATAAAAATCTAAACTACAAAATATATTATAAAAATTAAATGCAAGAAAATAAATTTATTCTATAAATTAAAGTGCAAAAAGAAATAAAAAAGACAAGAAAATAAATCTACACTACAAGCATGAATTTAAATCTAGCTAATAAGCAATAATAAAGAAATTACTAAAAAGAAATAAAAGAGAAAAGAAATGCAAACCTTCAAATTGCTCTTCATCTCCATCCTCATCATTCAACAAAGAGGAAAAAGAACAAATTTAAAGAGAAAAAATTATTATTATTAATTGCAACTAAAGTTATAATTTTTGGAAGGCCTTCTCAATTAAGAGTAGCCCTCCTCTCCAAAAGAAGTTTACAAAATTTTTCACACTCTTAACCCCTTACTCTCTACCCCTATTTATAGTAATCTTCAATGAATATGAGCCATTGGATTTGTCTTGAACCCCTAACAACAACCTCCACCTTTGAATTTGCTTTTTGTTCTTCTCTAGCCCAAATATAGGAGGTCCAATTGATTTTCAAAAATAATTGAAAATCAAGTTCAATGTAAAAAAAATCAAAGTCCAATCAACATTTAAATCAGCAACGGCCCATTTGAGTTCTGCAGCAGCTGGTTGACCACATAAATTCATGTCTGCAGCCCAAGTCCCTTATTTCATTTGATTGAGAAAGTCCGGTCCATCATCCATTTGATTTTCAAGATAGAAAAGGCCCACTTCCAATTTAAATCTCCAGCCGGCCCATATGAGTTTCTCCTTTGTGAGAAAAAAATCAAAACTGTAGCAGATCCATGTCCGGTCTCGTTTGTGATTAAAATTCAAATCTGCATAAATGCCCAATACATTCCAACTATTTGCATCCAAGTCCAAGCATAGCTTCCTTGGTGTATTTTTTTATGGGCTTTGCTCTTAGGGCTTCAATCATTTTCTTGACGAGCTTTGGGCTTCAAAAATGCTACAAAATAGAGAAGAGAGATTTTTAAGGGGTTTTTACATTTAATAATATTTATTTATATTTTTATTCATTTATGTGCAAACTAAGCTAACAACAATTATTAATGGTATATTTATTCATGTAAAATAGATAATGAGGATATAAAATTGTAATACAAATATGATTATCAAATACCCCACACCTAAACTTTTGCTAGTCCTCTAGCAAAGAAAATAAAAAGAAAATCCTAACTCACTTTCGCAGGAATCGCGGTTGTATTTAGCGCATACAACAAACCTTTAAACCCCTAGGTTACCCTAGTGGATGAGTTATAGTCTCGTGAGGGTTTGCAGTGAATATACCCACAAAATTCGGTCAACTTGCCAAGTTAAATAAGTCAGTAAACAACAAATTTTCCTTGATATATTTACACATTCTAATTGAAGTTAGTTAATAATCAAGAAAACGTTTTTATATATAACTCCAATGTAAATCCCCTAGAAAATCTTTTTTATTATAGCAATACAAAACCAAGTCAAATCTTAGAAATTTCATTAAAAAGTTTTGAAAAGAACATGCCAACTCTTTGTTTTAAATAACTTTCAAGTCTCTTGATCAAAAATTGTTTTTTTCAAGACCATATATACAAAACAACAATATATA
>BQKN01064764.1:477869-512686 GCA_022839385.1 Asparagus kiusianus
AGGAAACAAATTGTAATCTTTCTTTTTTTCGTATTTTGATTTTCATTATAACCGGCTCTTATAAAAAGACCGGATCTTTGTAACGCATAAAGTTGTTAACTAAGATGGCAATGATATCAATGAAGAAAGACACCAATTTTCCCGCGAACAGCTCTATCTTAGGAATTCAAGTCTTCTGGACCTCAAATTACATCTTGCCTGCAAGAGTTCTTAAAAAAGTTGATGAATTGTGCAGGAATTTTCTGTGGGGAAAATATGATCAATCTGTTAAAGCAGTTCCTATGGTCTCTGGGGAGAGAGTTTGCTTGGACAGGAAAAAAGGAGGACTGGGGATCTTCTTTGCCTCTATCTAGAATCTAGCCTCTGCTGTGAAGCTTCTTTAGCATTTGCACATGATAATCATATTTTATTACAATTTTATACTCTGATTATCTATTTTATATAAATAAATATACCACTAATAATTATTTTTATCTTTAATTGTAGGTTAATAAAGAATAAAGCTCAAAATCCCATCTCTCAATAAAAACCCATGATTTAAATGAAGAACACAAGCAAGAGCCAAAAATCCCAAGCACAGAATCAAGCCGAGTAGCCTGTAGAAGCCGGAGAAAATAAAAAAATAAAAAATGAAAAAAAATGTATTCAAGATGGTTGGCCGTAAAGAAACGACGATATCTCTCAATCCGGAAGGCGGAATTTAACATATAATATATGAAAATCGCCTATCTCGACGAGACGAAGCCATCTGTAAAAGCAAAATTTTGATAGGGCATCGATACCAGCATCGATGCCTGCATCGATGCCAGTATCGATGCTAGTATCGATACTGACAATTCTGTTATGAATTAAGGGCTGATTTTTGATGGTTTTGGATAAGATTTCAATCCAATGGCTCACATTCATTAATGTTTACTATAAATAGGGATAGAGAGTGAGGGGTTAAAGGTGTGAAAATTTTTGTAACTCCTTTTGGAGAGGAGGGCTACTCTTAATTGAGAAGGCCTTCCAAATTTGTAACTTTTTGTTACAATTAATAAAATAATTTTTTTACCACTTTAAATTTTTCTCTTCTTCTCTTTGTTGGATGATGAAGATGGAGATTAATTTGAAGATTTTTTTTCTTATTTCTCTTTTATTGCTTATTAGTTTAGATTTATTTTCATGCTTGTAATTAGATTTTATTTTCTTGTTTAAATAGCCAAGAGGCTAGAACCTTCTTGTCTTAGATTTATTTTATGCTTATAGATTAGATTTATTTCATGCTTATAGAGTAGATTTATTTTCTTGCATTTAATTCTTGCAATTTATTTTATAGTTTAGATTTTGTAATTTATTTTGTAGTTAGATTTTAATTTCTTGTACTATTCACCTTGAGGCTAGAACCCTCTTGGGTTTAGTTTTTCTTTTTGTTTATTTTTATTTTCTTTGATTCGCCTTTAGGCTAGAACCCTCTAGGAAATCATCTTTTTCTAAGAAGTGGATTCAATTCTAGATTACCCATATCTTTAATTGAATCCGCTATTTTTACATTCTTGATTTTTATTTGTTCTTGATTTTTCCTTCTTGCCTTGTTGATCACAATTATATTATCACTTCCACTCTCAAATATATTCATTTATACAATCATTTTCATTCTCTCCATCTCTCCACAATCACATTCACTCATCACTCCTATTTGTCACGCACACAACATAAGAACCGATTTTATATTTTCTCCTACAAAACACCTTCCTCGTGGATCGATATCTTTATACTATAACTTGACACGGCTGTGCACTTGCAACATTTTTGCTACATGTTTATGCCGCATCAAGTTTTTGGCGCCGTTGCCGGGGAAGGTGCTTAAGTAGGTTTTAATTATTTTGGTTCTTTAACTTGTGTGTTTATTGTGAAGGAAACGCTTGGAGCTTGAAGATCGCGGATTGGAGAACTAGGATTTGAAGATTTGCTTGTAGGTAAGTCTTCTTTCTAGCATTTTTAATTCCACCCCTTGTAGTTAGCTTCACATTAGAGACAATTAGGATTTAAAAAATATTTTTATTTTTGTTGACCATAATAAAATCCATCTTTCACTTGAACATTAACTAACAAGATAATAAACTCAAACAATGTTCCCCCTTCTCATAGTTGTTTGATTGTTAACCCTAATAAAAAAATATAAAGATTTTTTTTAACCATCCTTTTTAGTCGCTTTTAATTTTTAGGGTTGCATTTCATATAGTGTAGGAATTCACCAAAGTGAATGTAGCACTTGATTTTGCACACACTTAAAACATTCTTAAGGGCAAAACCCCTAATCAAGATAAGGTAAGGGATTTCATCACCCTTTTCTTAGCCCACAAATCACTAATTCCTCACTTCACAAACCCAAGCCTTCTAAAACTCATTAGACATTGGCCCCTAAGGACTCGAGCTCAATAAGGAACAAGAAATCCTGAAGTGAACCGGTTTAAGTTTTCTCAGATTAGTTGGTGTCTAAGGCAAGGTTTAGGGGTTGCGTAAAGCGCTCCGCAAGGAAAGAGGTACTTAATTGATCTTTGATCACCCTCTAGTACTATCCTTACCTGGCTAACTACCTGGGTAAAACTTTAATCTTTTTACTGTAGGAGTTTTTGGTTAGGAGCTGGTCTAGTGAGTTAGGCTAAACCCTAGAATTAGAGTGATTGAAAAGTGATTGCTTTGAATTGTTTTAGTTAGGATTTTTCTTTATCCTTTTCTTCTCATAAAAAAACTAATTTTTTTCTTTATAAACAAATAAAAAGAAATAGTTTTGGTGTATGCAACAGTGGATTAGGGATAATACATGTCGATTAATTCGCTTTGAACCAATCATAGAAATGGAGCATCCTAATCCACCCGTTCTTCATGATATGTGCTATCCTATTAGGAATGCAATCTCCTCTTGCATTAGGCTTCCCGAAACAAATGGAATAAATTTTGAGCTTAGACCGCATTACATAAACATGCTTCCCAAATTCCTTGAAAATGAAACAGAAGATGCATATATTTTTATCTCGGAATTTGAGGAAGTGTGTATTATGATTAAAATAAGAGAATTAACAGAAGCTGCGATCAAACTCAGATTTATTCCATTTTCTCTCAAAGACAAAGCAAAAAAATGGCTGTATAGCTTACCCGTAAATTCCATCACAACGTGGGAGGAATTTATCACCGTTTTTCTTAAGAAATTTTTCCTATCCATAAAATGGTGAAGCTAAGAAACAGTATCATGAATTTTAAAATTGTCTCGGCAGAATCCTTTTGGAAGTATTTTGACCGATTTAAAGATCTTCTCATCCAATGTCCTCATCACGGTTTAGAAAAATGGCGATTGTGCCAAATAAGTTATGAAGGATTAGATTATTCTATAAAAACTTCCTTAGAATCAATGTGCCACGGGGATTTCATGAGGAAAAACGCTGATGAAGCTTGGGAGTTTTTAGAGAGTCTTTCTGAAAAAACCATGCAATGGGAACACTGTGATGACCGAGTGTCATCAGTTCCCTAACCCAAATCCAGTGGTATTTTCTTAGAGCCGAACATTGCATCTGAAGCTAGGATGACCACAATCATGCGTAGGTTAGAAGCTTTAGAAATTAAGGAAAGAGCCCCGGCTCAAATCAATCAAGTTTCAGCCTCAGGATGTCACAACTGTTTGTCACCATCTCATATTTTAGAAGAATGTCATCTCTTAGGAAATAATCAGCCATTAGGACAAGTCAACACTGCATTCCAGCGTTCTGCAAATGATCAATTCTCTCCAACCTACAATCCAGGTTGGAGAAATCATCCTAACGTTGCATGGAATCAAGGAAATTTTCCGGAACTCAAAACTTTACACCCGCTTCGACCCAACATTTTCCTAGGGGAAACATAGTTCCTTTCAATTCTCATCCACAATATCAACAACCCAATCTTCCATATCAAAATCAGTCTCCTCTTCATCAAGCTGTAATTCAGACTCCTCACAATCCAGATCAGGATAAACGTCTCAATGTCTTGAAAAGGGGTTTGGAAACCATAATTAATGCCTCCACTCAAACCACGAATATGTTGACTCAAACGTCCAGCACTCTGAATTCCTTTATGCAATCAACCGGACAAATGCTCAACTCCAACACTCAAGCTATAGCTAGATTAGAATCCCAGCTTGGTCAACTAGCTAGTGTCGTGAGTGAAAGAGAGAAAGGAAAATTTCCGAGTCAACCTGTGGTCAACCCTAAGGACACAGGATGCAGTTCATCCTATGAAGCTCAAGTGAATACAATCCATTCACTTCGGTCAGGTAGACAGGTCGATAATCAAGTGAGAACTCCCCCAAGTCAAACTTTTGATCCAGTACAAATTCCTTCTCCTTCTCCTTCTGATGAATCTATTCAACAATCACCCTCCTCAGATGACCAAGAACCTGAACCGGAACCTGAGCCTGCTTTTGATAGGTTTAGACCAGTTGCTCCTTTTTCAGATAGACTCAGGCTTAGGAAACACTCCCCTCAAGAGGAGAAGATCCTAGAAACATTCAAGCAGGTTAAGGTCAATATTCCTCTCTTAGATGTAATTGAACAAATTCCATCTTATGCTAAATTTTTAAAAGAATTATGCACTAAGAAGAGGAGAATAAATATTCCAAAGAAAGTCTTTTTAGCCGCCAATATCAGTGAAATGCTATCAAATCCCATACCTTTGAAACGTAAAGATCCAGGTTCCCCCATCATTTCATGTATCATTGGTAATACTCACATTGATAAGGCGCTTTTAGACTTAGGGGCCAGTGTTAATTTGCTTCCATATCCAGTTTACCAGCAATTGGGTCTAGGTGTACTGAACCCAACCAAATGCACCTTACAGTTGGCTGATAGATCTGTTAAGGTCCCTATGGGTGAGTTAGAGGATGTTCTGATTAAGGTTGGAGATTTTATTATTCCAGTAGATTTTGTAGTCTTGGAAACACAGCCTATTTCCAATCCCAAAGGACAGACACCTGTCATCTTAGGACGACCTTTCTTAGCCACTTCTAATGCTCTCATCAACTGTAGAACTGGTCAAATGAAGCTGTCCTTTGGGAATTTGACTGCTGATCTCAACATTTTTAATCCAGGGGACCAGCCAAATAATCAGCCTCTAGAAATAAATTACATTTAGGAAAGATCAGAAGAAGAAGAAGAGTCTGATTTAAGTTTTGAGGAAATTTTTGATGAAGAGTTAGAGTTTTTAGAAGAAGCAGATCAGATCCTTGGGAATAATAAAACTCTGTTAAACATTTGCTGCTTTGAATTAAATTTTGAAGAACTCTTTCTTGATGAACTTAGATTCTTGGAAAATAATCAACAACCAAATTTTCAGAACTCTACAGAAGAATTGGTTGTTAGAAAACAAAACTTCACAGTACAAGAGTCTGAGTTCATTAAGAAATACAAAATGCATGACACCAATAATACCTACCTTACTCTGTTGCAAGAATTATTGAACACCCCGAAATGCTTGGAATTTCACATTATTGATTATATCATTCTGAATTTATTTAAAATCCGGGAAAGAATTTTTAACAATAAGGTAGGATTCAATGTAGAATACGAGCTCTTCGTGTTGAACACTCCATTCTACATTATTTGTTTTGTTTATTTCAGAATAATAAAAAGAATTTATTCTTCTCTCATTCGAGAGTTTCTTATTCAGTTAAAAAAAGAAAAAAAAGAAAAAAAGAGAGAGAAAAAAGAGAAAAAAAGAAAGAAAAAAGAAGAAGAAGAGAATAATAAGTTTTTGATTCTATCCTCCACAGACCAAAGGTAATTGCAGATTTTTATCAGCTGATCAAATGTAAGTACTTCACTTCTTATCTGCTTTACTTTGTACATCATAGAGTTTGCATTGAGGACAATGCAAAATTTAGGTGTGGGGGTGGGAATTAGTTAATTTTTCTCTTTGTTTTACATTTTTTGTTGCATTTTTGTCATTTTTTCCTTTTCTAAAAAAATTATAAAAATATCGTCACTTGCCAAATTGATAGAGTTATGTAATAATTGATTTATTTGATAAATTTTAAATTTTCTAATCTGTTATTTACTCAAGTTCACCTTTTATGATAACTCTAAATAAAGTTCTTAAGAAATGATTTTCAAAGTAGTATACTTTACTTAAGCCTTAACTTAGATTTTTATTTAAAATAATGGAATACATGCTTAGCTTAGAGTTAAAAATAATTTTTCAAAGTGGCTTGACTTACATATTTTTCAGAATATATACACATACAGATATAAAAAAAATTATAAAAAAAAGAGTGCGAAAAATAGGCACAAAAAAAAACTCTTAAATTCAAGGTGATTCTATCTTATAAAGCCTAAGCTGATCGAGTAATTAAGCCCAAGGAGTATTTCCATACTTAATGACCTAAGCCCAATTGGGTTGGGATCCATTGTCCCAAAACTCATTAAATGGTCGCTTAGAAAGCCCGTTAAAGTAGAAAAAAAAATCACCAAGGAAGAAAGAGTTAAAAATAATAATAATATAAAAAATAAAAATAAAAATACAAATAAATGTTTTATATATAGTTATATTTGTATATATGGTCTTGGAAAATATTTTAGATCAAACAACTTGAATATTATTTTAAACAAAGAGTTAGCATGTTCTTTTCAAAACTTTTAAATTAAATTTATAAGTTTGGCTTGGTTTTGTATTGCTATAATGAGAAGATTTTCTAGGAAATATACCTTAGAGTTATATATAAAAATGTTTTCTTGAGTAATAACTAGCTTCAATTATCAAGTAAATTTAGTTATTTACTAACTTCTTTAATTTGGCAAGCTGACCGAATTTTGTGGGTATATTCACTACAAACCCTCACGAGACTACAACTCGTCCACTAGGGTAACCTAGGGGTTTAAAGGCTTGTTGTATGCGCTAAATACAATCGTGATTCCTGCGAAAGTGAGTTAGGTTTTCTTTCATTTTATTTTCTTTGCTAGAGGACTAGCAAAAGTTTAGGTGTGGGGGTATTTAATAATCATATTTTATTATAATTTTATACTCTCATTATCTATTTTATATAAATAAATATACCACTAATAATTATTTTTATCTTTAATTGTAGGTTAATAAAGAATAAAGCTCAACATCTCATCTCTCAATAAAAACCCATGAATTAAATGAAGAACACAAGCAAGAGCCAAAAAGCTCAAGCACAGAATCAAGCCGAGTAGCCTGTAGAAGCCGGAGAAAATAAAAAAATCAAATATGAAAAAAATGTATTCAAGATGGTTGGCCGTAAAGAAACGACGATATCTCTCAATCCGGAAGGCGGAATTTAACATATAATATATGAAAATCGCCTATCTTGACGAGACGAAGCCATCTGTGAAAGCAAAATTCTGATAGGGCATCGATGTCGGCATCGATGCCAGTATCGATGCTAGCATCGATACTGACAATTCTGTTATGAATTAAGGGCTGATTTTTGATGGTTTTGGATAAGATTTCAATCCAAGGGCTCACATTCATTGATGTTTACTATAAATAGGGGTAGAGAGTGAGGGGTTAGAGGTGTAAAAATTTTTGTAACTCCTTTTGGAGAGGAGGGCTACTCTTAATTGAGAAGGCCTTCCAAATTTGTAACTTTTTGTTACAATTAATAAAATAATTTTTTCACCACTTTAAATTTTTCTCTTCTTCTCTTTGTTGGATGATGAAGATGAAGATGAAGATAGAGATTAATTTGAAGGTTTGTTTTTCTTATTTCTCTTTTATTGCTTATTAGTTTAGATTTATTTTCATGCTTGTAATTAGATTTTATTTTCTTGTTTAAATAGCCAAGAGGCTAGAACCCTCTTGCATTAGATTTATTTCATGCTTATAGAGTAGATTTATTTTCTTGTATTTAATTCTTGCAATTTATTTTGCAGTTTAGATTTTGTAATTTATTTTGTAGTTAGATTTTAATTTCTTACACTATTCACCTTGAGGCTAGAACCCTATTGGGTTTAGTTTTTCTTTTTGTTCATTTTTATTTTCTTTGATTCGCCTTTAGGCTAGAACCCTCTAGGGAATCACCTTTTTCTAAGAAGTGGATTCAATTCTAGATTACCCATATCTTTAATTGAATCCGCTATCTTTACATTCTTGATTTTTATTTGTTCTTGATTTTTCCTTCTTGCCTTGTTGATCACATTTATATTATCACTTCCACTCTCAAATATATTCATTTAAACAATCATTTTCATTCTCTCCATCTCTCCACAATCACATTCACTCATCACTCCTATTTGTCACGCACACAACATAAGAACCGATTTTATATTTTCTCCTACAAAACACCTTCCTCGTGGATCGATATCTTTATACTATAACTTGACACGGTTGTGCACTTGCAACATTTTTGCTACATGTTTATGCCGCATCAGCACACTAACAAAGAATGCTTGTGGATTAAATGGGTGAATGAGACATATCTAAAAAACACCAATGTTTGGCAGGTTCAAGCAAAAAGGGGAGACTCATGGATGTGGAAACAAATGTTGAAAGCTAGGGATAAAGGTGTGGAACTGAGTAGTAGCATTGACAACCTGAAACAGATAATCAACTCCAGTTCTAACAGCTCAAAAATCAAAATTGCTGAAATATATAGAGCTCTCTCCCCTGCATCAAATTCAGTTCCATGGTATAACATGGTCTGGGGAGGTTTATCCTATCCAAAGCACTCTTTTATCTGTTGGCTAGCTGTGAACAACAAATTACAAACACAAGACAGGTTATTAAGGAAAGGAGTTGTGAATGCAAATCAATGTAAGATGTGCACTGGTGCATGCTTAGAGAGCCGAGGTCATCTATTTTTTGAGTGCTCCTTCTCCAAGGAAGTATGAAATCAAATCATGGATTGGCTTCATTTCAAATGGAGATCATGTTCTTGGAATTCCCTCTTGAATTGGTATTGTACAAAGTTAATAAAGAAAGGCATAAAGCAAAATATCAAGAGATCAGCTCTATCAGCTACTATATACCATCTATGGTGTGAACGCAATATAAGGATTTTTCAGCTGAAGTTCAAATCTGGGGAGAGTCTGGTTAAGAGAATCAAAGTTGACATCCTAACTATATGCCTAAACTCTCCAAACATTGGTGGAAATATGGCCGATTAGATCAGTTCTTTGTAAGTTTGTATAGGCATTGAAGTTTTCTGTTTTATAGTATAGCAGTTTTCAAGTTGTTGTTTTCTGTTTTGAATTCTCAAAATCTGAGAATCTAGAGGCATGTAATTGTTCACACTTGGGAAATGAATAGAAGATTTTCATTGACCAAAAAAAAAGTATTAGCTTTTAAATATTCGTGGCAATAGTTGATGTTTTGATATATGAAAAGTAATGATAATTTATTATTTGTTGTTATGCAAATTCAAAATTTAAAGATTAATTATAATTATTTGAATACATGGAAATCCTAATTTGACACTAAAATATTTTAAATATAATATATAGAAATTCAAAATAATAAACTCTAAAAATAAATTATTAGAAAATTTACCAAAGTAAAGGCTCAACTATTGAAGTTAACTTTGATATTCAATCCAACTGGTTTCAAATCATGGCCTTAAATAGAATATTAAAAATTAAAAATAAACTACAACCATGAATCAGATTAAATATTTTTAACCCAAATATTAAAAATTAGAAATAAGCTACAATCATAAATAACATCACAAATTTTAAAATAAAAAACCATTAATAAAAATAAAAATTTCAGAACTATTTAAAAATAAAAAATTGAAAATTAAAATTAATTTAGGTATTCATTACTCTCATGATTACTATTTTTTAAAAAATTTTAAATTTATTTATTTAAAAATGGTATTAAATAAAAAACCGTAAATTAAAGGAGAAATTTTTAAAACCAACCATTTTTCGATTTTAATAGGCAAAATCGACCTAAAATGAAAAATATTAGCAAAACCGACCGAAAAGGGTCGGTTTTGCAATTACGGAACTGCACGGGACTACTAGTCCCGTGCAGTCCATAACAACACCCCTCCAGCTCACCTCTTTCGTTCTTTCTTTCCTTCTTCCTTTCAGCTTCCGTTCTCTTCTCGTGACCACTCTCCCCGAAAAAAAAAACTTCAGCCTCGTCGACCCCGCCGCCGACCACCGCCATTTGCAGTCCCCGCCGCCGCTCTCGTGACCGCCTTCGACCCCCGCCGCTCTCGTCTTCGAGCCTTCGACCACCCCCCACCCAAAAAAAAACCCTAGCCTTCGACTTCCAACCCGCCATTTCGAAAACAGCTGCTGCTACAGGTATTATAGATTTTAATTGGTTAATGTGGGAATTTGATGGGGCTTTTTTTGTTCTTTTTAATTGATGCTAATTTGAGTTATTTATTGGATTTTGTTCGTTGAGGGTTTAGCAATAGGATGAATAATGTAGGATTAGTTTTTATTTTGTGCAATAGGATGAATAATGTGATATAATGTGATTTGGGAGTTAGGGTTTAGCAATTATTTACATATGATGAAGAATAATTAGGGTTTAACCATTATTTGGGATTGATTAAGGTAATAAATTTGATGTTGATTTATTCAGATATTAATAGATTATTTGCATATGATGGACTGTGTATTTTCAGTTTCGATGACGAACTCCATACCCATTATTTGTTTCTTTAATGGGAGCCTCGGCGTCGGAGTGAATAATTTGCCGGTGTATGATGGAGGTTCTCGGAAAATGTTCATGCTATCTAAGTCGTGTAATTTTGATGGAATGACTAGGGAAATACACAAAGTTACTAAAATTAAGAAAGAAGAATATACAATTAGGGTGTTCTTCAACTGTCCGATAAATGAGAGTAGAACTATTGCCGTGGAGATTACCGAAGATGAGGAATTGAATGACATGAAACAATTAGTCGAGAAGCAAGCGTCAATTGAGTTGTTTATTGAGAAGTATCCGATTCAGGAATTTGCCCAAGTTTCACGACCTCAAGGAGAGTTTTCTCGGATGCTTGACTTAGACAACGAGTCGATTGGTTTTATGACATCTCCAAGTCAAGAGCCATGGTCTCAACCACAACATTTAAGTGAGTATTCTATCGGTGGGACGTTAACTAATATATTTAACGACGCTTCAGGTCATGTTACGGGTTACCCACCAGTCGGAGCAATTATAGAAGATGAAGCAGATGATGATTCAGATCATATTGAAGAAGGCCATCGCGTGATCAAGACCAAGTGCACGGGACTAGCAGTCCCGTGCACTTGGTGTTCAACAGCAGCTACCTCTCTGCTTAAAAGTCGGGACTAGTAGTCCCGACTTTTAAGCAGAGAGGCAACCCAAACGCCCAAGACAAAGTGCATGGGACTAGCAGTCCCGTGCACTTCGTAAAAGTCCCCTTGCTGCAAAACCGACCCTTTTCTTCTCAAAAGGGTCGGTTTTGCTAATATTTTTCATTTTAGGTCGATTTTGCCTATTAAAATCGAAAAATGGTTGGTTTTCAAAATTTCTCCTAAATTAAAATTACTAGCACAATTTCAAAAATAAAAATAAATTTCCAAAACAATTTAAAAATAAAAAAATTAGATAATTCAAATAAATATCATTAAATATATATTTTCTAATTGCTGATCTTAAAAATTTAATATCTTTTATTCTAATATATTCAATAAATTAAGTCTAGAAAGTTGAATCAAAATATCCATCGAATTATGAATAAAAAGAACTGTTCAATATAATAAGTATTAAACATATTAAAATAAAAATAATATTCAACAATTGTAGAATAAATACATGATTTTATTTCCTCCTAGCAATAAACACGCCCCGGGTTGACGATAAAAAATTAGAGATTTTTTAGAGTAATTTTTTCTGAGAAAAATTAAAACTGAAACATTGGATATAAAAAATATTAAACATATTATTAAAATATAAATAAATATTTGACGCGTGTATAATAAATACTAGCTCCAAGCAACAAAAGCACCGTAGATTGAAGATAAAAAGTCAGAGTTTTTTCCCTAGAGAATTTTTTTAATAAGAATTAAAGCTGCAAAAAAATATTAAACATATTAAATTAAAATAAATAATTGACATTTGCAGAATAAATATCTGAATTGTTTTTCTCCAAGCAACAAAAACGATATGGTTTGAAAATAAAAAACCAGAGATTCTTTTTTCCTTGGAGTAATTTTTTCTGAGAAAAATTAAAATAATAATTATTACATACAAAAAATTAATTAAACATTTTAAAATAAAAATAACTATTTTAGGGTTGTAGAATAAATACTTGAATAACTTTTCTCCAAGCAAAACAACCTTGGGTTGTAGATATAAATTTGGTTGATAATAAATAAATTGGTTTTTACTATATATATACACGGGACTACTAGTCCCATGTATTTTAAAGTTGAATTTTTGCAAAGTCGACGTTTTTTAAAAAAAAAAGAGGTCAATTTTACTGATAATTTTACAAAACAATTGATGTTGCTAATTATTTTTGAAAAAGGGTCTTTTTTTTTGTTAAATTCTCCAATTGTTAACTGCCAGCAATTTGACTGCCCTTGTACAAAAAGTGTGCATACATGACGGTAAATAAGTAGGAGAAGCTGTTTGTCACACGGCACTGTTCTACCCAGGAGAAATGGGAAAATGAATAGTGTTGTCAAATGACCAGACCAGACACAATAATGTACACCCAGCAAAGAAGGCATTATTAACACGTAACTGCAACATAACTCATTGACCAAACAAATCATTCCCTATAGAAAATTTTGCAATAAAACTGTTATAGATTGATCTCAAACACTCAAATCCATATTGTTTTGAGAGTTTCTTTTTAGCTTGGTTTGTTTTGGTGAAGAATCCTACTAACATTAAACTTTGCACAACCAATCATATTAGAGGTTTATTTCTACTTGGACTCTTGTTGGGTTTTAGGACATGCGAACTTCTATTCCTATTAGAACTCTTATTCTTTAGACAGCAAGGAGTTGAGATCTTCAAAGCTATATAAAAACAGTCTTTCAAGCCAATTAGATGCATCAATCTACAGAGCACCAATCAAGAAGAGAGTTCTTTTATAAAGCCTATTTGATATTCTTCTCTTTTGTTCATTTAGTTGAGAGTTGTATTAGGCTTTTGGAGTGTGATTTGGGATTGAGTGATTGAGAGATATCACTTTGTATTCCTCACAATTAGTAAAGCTTTTCTCATCCTTCGCCTGTGGACGTAGCCTTCGCCTGTGGACGTAGGCTACAAGCCGAACCACGTATATCTTTGTGTTCGTGATATTTTTCGTGCTCTCTTGTGATTGAGGTTAAGCTTATCCTATGGAGTTTGTCGTAACAAAAACAAACAAGGCACTATTTCCTGAGCAAACAACACTCATAATTTGAATTTGAGCTTCCAAGGCATAATTTGAATTTGAGCCTCAAAGGCATAAGCATATTATTCACCAAATATTTCAGCTAGTCTCACTCGATTGAAAGTAAGAATGCATAAACTCCGACTTTCGCAAAATTTACAGCCCAAGGAATACAAAAGCCCTCAAAACCTTCTCGAAGACTGCAGGTTGAAACAATCTTGCCAAAGAAAATGATCAGAAGCCCATTTTTTGTTCATTACAAGAAAATGATCAGAAGCCCTCAAAACTCAAAAAGGCATGAAAGGAAATTACAACTGCTATCAGTAGATCATAAAAATCACTGGCTAAGCTAAACAGAACGTTACAAATATTTACAACAGTCAAAATAGGGCAAGATAAATAAATGAACAAAATCGAAAGTACTCAAGCCCGACGCTTGCTAAGCCTCCATGAATTTGGCTCATGATACCGGTCATAAAGGGGCTCAATCCTTTCTTGTCTCTTTCTCTTGCTCATCTTTGTTGGATCCGCCGCCTTGTAAAATCTTGGCGCTAATTCCACCAACCATTTAGGATCGATAACCGTGACCTCTCGCATATACTCTTTGGTAGTCATGACTAGCTCGTGATATATCACCCAGTCTGGCTGCCTCTGGAATAGAGCGCTGCTGGGGTGAATATATACTGGTTGGTTCTCTACTAGGGTTCTGTAGCCCTCCTGGGGATCCTTTCTGGCTGCGTGGAAAAAATACCCAGCTGCAATGGCTCTTCTTATTTTGGTGAAATTTTTACCAGCACTGACGACATCTAGCTTGTACCTGAATGAAGTAAAGAGCACAAAGTTGGAAATTACTAAAGATTGCTAAAACAATCAAGATATATACTAACAAGCAGAATAAGGAGTAGAGGCAAAATGAAGTACTATTTTTCTAAATTTCAATAAATGCATAAATAAAATCATGTGCATTCTAGTTTGAAGCCCAACGATGCATAAAAGATTCAATAAACTATTCCGACCTTTTATTTTATTTTTTCTCCCTTGGTCTGTTCTGAACTATCACCAATAAATTTTAAATATGCTAATTGTCCTCCCCTAAAATTTTCCACTGAATCCTACACAGCCAAGGGGTATTCTCAAATACACGTGGTAAATAAACAGATCGACTTTAAAGTCATTGCGAAACCAGTTTTTTTCCGGGGATCAGCCAGCACAGTCGGTGTCACGTCTTGATGTGCGTACCAACATGCATTTGACATCAAAACGTATACCATACCACCAAAGGTCAAAAAGGAGAACCAAGATTCAATAGTTATCTTGAACTCTAACAGTTAGTTGCTCTCCACATAAATGGTCTGGTTTTTGCAACAATGTTGATTTTCCGATATATTTAAGAGCACCTGTTTCCGCCAAGGATGCGGAACAAAAATATGTTATGCTGAAATTACATGTAAAATAATACTATTTAGCATCATATATGGTCAGAAACTACAATAAGAAGGAAGGTGCATTATCTTTCAATGGTAAATCATGAAAGCTTAGTTTTCAAATATTTCTACTATTTTGTAACTACGAAAAATAACAACCAATATGTATAGCACAACGTGTTCAATATGAAAAAGGGACATGTTGAACCAGTTATTCTACTACACAAGCTGATCCTGACCTAATAGTACTGTATCTGTGCACTATACTGTGTATATCAATCAGTTTGCATAGAGTGGAACTAGACCGCAAGTTACAAGATAACCCCGCGTCCCTCCTATTGTTCCTTAACTAAATAAAGATTTAACAATCAACATATAATAGAAACCTTCTGCTAAAGAAGTATGTAGTAAATGATCACTATACTGTGAGGTGTTTGTAACCTAATAGTATTATATCCATGCATGATACTCTATACAGTATAATAATAATATCAATCAATTTCAAATTAAAGGATCTAAAACTTAACTACCTCCCTCCTACTCTAATAGATGGTACTTACCTAATGGTATTGGATATGTGCATGATAATATACAATATTCAAGCAACACAATCTAATAGTCTTGTAACCTTGCATGAGCAATGTCTGCCAATCCATTTGAACTTAAGAAGCAAGAGTTTATCAATAAATTTGCACTGTGAGGATGCATAATACAAGTTATATGTCAAATCAATTTTCAGCGGACGTATAAATAAAAACAAGCAACAATATCCAGCAGTATTGTCTCAGTGCATGACAAGATATAGACACTGATCAAGTTGCACTGTAAGAAACCTAGCATTCAAGCCACATGATTCACCCTAGTCTTCTTAACTTGTCCACAACGGAGAATTCCGGTATCTTAGATATATAGAAAATAATACATTTAAATAAAACGTACATGTAATCAATAATGCAAGGCAACTAGGCAGCTAAGTCATTGAATCATATAGAACTAAAGAAAGTGGCACATCTCGTGAAGGCGTGAACAATTAACTGATTACAAAAATCTGTGGGACAAGACCACTAAAAACCAATCTTCTCGGGACACTTGATGCCTTGAGATATGACAATACAGGATACAACTGTACGGTCAAGATTTAGATTAGCACAAGTTATTATATATTCTCTCATTGCTCCTTAAAGAAAATGTTCCTATATGATATTTGAAGTGTAATAACCAACCAAAAATTATATGTTTGAGCCCAAATCCTCCACAAGGTTTACATCATGACTTGATTTCTAGACAAAACTTGAGTGATTTATGAATGTGCATATCTGCAAAGTTCTATAGTCATTCTTGAGTGGGTGGCATAAGGAGACTCCATTCTCTTCTGCAGATTTTCCTTTTTGTAGGTTTTGGACTCACCTCAGAACATTGTTCCATTTTTTATAGAAAATATATGGAACTCACATAGTAGGTAACCGAGAATTTCAATTAATATATGAGTTGGATGATTGTCTAAATATTTGTTATGGTTGGGTGAAAAATACAGAAAGTCAACTGAAGTTTTGCTCTAATTCACAACCATGCAGATTCATTAAAAACCTCATTTACATGCATTTAACTTGCACATCTGGTAAACTCCAGCTCCACATCTTTCCTGAGTGTTTTTCCTACTCTCCTCATGTACCAATGTGGATATGTTGGCTCAATTGAATTTAGAACAATATCTCAAGAAAATTATTCTCTGCATGATAAGAGAAGCAAAGCTAGTTACAACTCTAAATTGCCTATAACTAGGATCCAACAAGATCTTAGCAAAGTTACCCGGCACTAAGACCCTTTTATCTTAACCATGCTTGGATAATGTAAAAGCACTAACTTAAGAACACGAATTGGATAGTTAACAAATCAGCATATCTAACATATGTCTAGATCTCATAGAATGTGATTGTGCACATGTCTACGAAGACAAATATAAAAGAGAACCTAGCAGTGTAACACCATATACAACTTTTCACTGAACCATGTACAGTAAACTGTATGTTTAGGGGAAAGTGGGTGATATAGTCTATTCTTGCATAAATCTAAGGGAGGCCTCGTCAGATCACAACTCCACAGTTCCACCATCCAATTATCTCCTAGGCTTGTAAGTCATACAACCATGAAAACCCAAAATATAATCACACAGAAAATAAAGATCCTGAAATTATGTACAAATAAATTTTCAAGATTCGCTAGCAGAACAGAAACATATCAAAGCCAATTAATTGGCAACACTGCAGCCTACTTCTTTCTAATGGGAAAAGGGCACAAATCACAAGACATGAGGGACCCATCCCTGCATATTAGCACCCCTCAAAGAAAATATGGATGGACATTAAAAAATCTAGCTTAATGTTTAATTGAAAATCTATACTTCGGAGTGCAGCTAACGTGGTTCAAGTTCAATATCTTGCATCGGATGGGTCATACCAACATAATCAAGATAAGCAAAACAAGGAAAGATTGTAGGTAAGTAAAAAGAGCAACGGACATCAATGGTTTCTGTATAATTTTTTATTTGATTGCTAGCAAAAATTTTGGGTGCATAATCATAGGCTATTCTGTATAATCACTTAAAAGTTTCATTTATTAAACATCTAGACACTCTAAAATGTCTATTCACATTCTAAACTGCATTCTATCCTCCAGTGCAAGTCTTTCAGATGTTCATTTCTTTCAGAGGAATATATGTACTAGTATTTAAGCAATTATTTTTTGTTCAAATGATTATTCATTTTCTTAACTGTGGTTCTACCCACCAAGAAATAAAACATAGGCGTATATACAATAAGTTCGAACTGGAACCACTACACAGTGCCACTTAGGCCTGGCTCAATGGTAAGGGGTTTGTGTTATCGAGGTCCTAGGGTCAAGACTGAGATACAACTGTGGTTCAGGAAAGCTACCATCCAGCCCTTCAATTCCTCTTGAACCTCCAATGACTGGGCACTAATCATTATTTGTTAGTGGAAGGCAGAGATTTCCTTAGTATGTTAAGTTTTTCTGATAAAAGTAACTTATAGTTTTGGTGGATAGAAATAATACTAGAAAGAGATAAGATAATTGGCACAAGACCAGAAAACAGGTGAAGGAAAGACGGTACAAGATCTAGGTTTCAGCTCTAAGTTGTCTGCATTACAGACAATCAAAGATTGGAATGGATGAGAGGAGAAATGTTAAAGAACATCATGTTCTTCCAAAACCAATGTACTAAACACATATTAAAATAATATATCAGAATACAAACCACGAGTCTGAATGGCCCCTTAAGTAATTATTATTTCAATAATCAAAGTGGCCGGAGCCTCATTCTAGGGTTCCATCTGTATTCTCAAAAATAAAAAAATATTGTTTCAATTTTGCTTAATTGTCAGTAGTAAATGGCAACTACATTCCTAACATCAATAAAAAAACAGCAGATATTTATTATGCCTCACTTTTATTTAGTTGCTAATGGTTTTACTTGGTTTCTAAACTTAATGCCAGAAATAGTGAGTCAACTGTTACGTATCGAATAATGCTTTTCATGTGCTTGGTTAACCAGTTACGAAACTAAAACCCAATGAAACCAAAAAGAAAAGCAGAAAGAAATTTCCCACGAGAGAATTCTTTTTTACTTCTAACTAGGAGCTGGAGCAGGAAAACAATATCATGGGAGCAGTCAAAATCCAAAGAGGGAAAAACTCGTCGTTGATGACATATGAGCATGCAACACAAGCGCCAGATGGAATAAATTTAGGACATTACCTAGTAGTCCTAAATGTCTCTTCATGGAGAAAATTAAGAAGATTCAGAACCACAGGCCATTCCAGAAACCAATGAATATATTATAGGTCAGCAAAATAAAATGATATAGATAGCAGGACGAGGTTTATCACCTCAGTATTCAATCAAACAAGAACGCACAAAAACAACATTAGGATATCCCAGAGATTATGCTGACGCTCATGAACACAGAACAACAACAATTTCCTTCATGATGTTTATGGTTAAAGTTCCTAAAACATGCATCTTGTTGAGCAGATTATGTGTAGAAAGAACCATACCAAGTACATATGTCTCTAATGCTTAACGCAACTGAAAACCAGAAAATAAACATAATAAACATTTTATTGTTCAACAAGAGAGAAGATCAGAAAAAGCGCAAATACCAATAAATTAGCATTAAGTTAAGAGAGACTTACTTATCCATGATGCTAAGAAGTTGTTTCCTCACATCCTGCGCCCTCCTTAGTGATCGGGACTGGACAAAATTTTCAAAGCACCAAGGACCAGAAAAATTTTTGGCTTTCCAGGCCTCATAAACAGCAAGTAGCGTTAAATGATCACCTTCTGGCTGGAAAAACTTGGCTCTCTTTTGATCTGCTTGTGCTTGTTTTTCCCTTGGCCTATAGAAGATATTTTGTGTCTGGATCATTGCTATAATCGTCAAGATCTCATCACTGCAGCCCAAATCTACACTAGCCAGGAGCATCTTTGACAATGGTGGATCCAGTGGGAATTCAGCCATTTTCCTACCCAACTTCGTGAGAAGACCTTCTTCATCCAATGCTCCCAAACTGTACAACTGCTCCATAGCAGATATCAGTGCCTGAGGTGACGGTGGATCCATAAAATCAAAAGATAATAAGTCATTTATCCCCATAGCTTTCATTTGAAGAGTTGTCATCCCAAGATTAATCCTTTGAATTTCAGGAATGGAGGTGGGTGACATCTCATTGCGGTAGGCACTCTCAGTGTACAGCCGGTAGCATTTCCCTGGGCCAGTACGCCCAGCTCGGCCAGCTCGCTGCTTTGCTGAAGCCTGCGAAATAGGAGTAATCACAAGTGAATCAAGTCCTTGCTTTGGATTATACACATTTTGCTTTGCAAAACCAGGATCAATAACATAAAAAATCCCATCAATAGTCAAGGATGCTTCTGCGATATTGGTGGCCACTACAACTTTCCTCTTGCCCGGAGGTGCAGGATCAAAAATCCTGGACTGCATTTCACTGGGTAGAGCACTGTAAACAGGCAAAATTATCAACTCCGGCACATCCTTACCTAAGCCTTTCATCCTCTCATAAAGAGCCTGACAAGCATGATCAATTTCTTCTTGACCAGTCAAGAAGAGAAGGATGTCACCTTCAGGTTCAGTAAGATGTATCTGAAGCACAGTGATCAATGCTGCATCTAGATAATCGCTCTCTGGCTGCTTCGCATAAAGTATCTCAACAGGAAAGGTCCTGCCAGGAATGGTAAAGATATTACAATTGAAAAAATAACCCGAGAACTTTTCTGCATCCAGCGTAGCAGAAGTAACAATCAATCTTAGGTCAGGCCTCCGCTGTACAAGCTGCTTTAACAACCCAAAAAGCACATCAGTGTGTATTGTCCTCTCATGAGCCTCGTCAAGCATTACAACTGAATACTGAGAGAGATTTTCATCAACCAAAATCTCCCTAAGAAGCATACCATCTGTCATATACTTGATCACAGTTTCTGGCCCAGTGCAATCCTCGAACCTAATCGCATAACCGACTTCCTCTCCTAACCGACACCCAAATTCCTCTGCCACCCTCTTTGCTACAGACATTGCAGCCACTCGACGAGGCTGAGTACACCCGATCTTCCCTCTTGTAGTATACCCAGCCTCGGCCAAATACTGTGTCACTTGTGTAGTCTTTCCTGATCCAGTCTCCCCGATTACAACCAAAACTTGGTTATCATGCACAGCCTGTACAAGCTCTTTCTTCAGCTTATAAATAGGAAGGCTCTGCCTCTGTTCTTGAATTGAAAGCTTCGATCTCTGCCCGAAAGTTAAAGCTTTACCATAAGCATCCTTCTTCCACTCCGGCATGTCATACGCTGATAACCCGACACCTCTCAACTCCTGAGCCAGATGCCTCTCACCTGTCTCGGGCATTGGATCTTCCCATGGCCTGTTAAGATCCTTTGGGATTGAATCCAACATAGTTCGTTGTTGCTGCTCTCTCACCTCTCTCCTTTCCTTAATAAGGGCTGACTGCAAAGCCGCTGCTCTGCTCAACGAACCTTCGGGATTCTTAAATATCTTCACTGGCGACATATCCATGGAAAACCTACTCTGGCCTTGCAAAAATGCAGGCTCATCCTCATTAAGCTCAACCTCGAGCTCCTCCTCAGCTCCTTCCTCCTGATACAAAACCCCATCACCATCCTCATCGAAATTTGGGTAATCTCTAACATCCATAACTCCAGCAGCTATCAGCTGCTTTGCCTCCCACTTCTCCGGCGAGCTCATTCTCTTCAATGGCCTTCTTCTTGCCGGCATGCTCTCATCCTCTTCAGTAATCATAATCCCTGATAGCCCCATCCTTTTCGTCGGTCCATTGCTATTTCCACTCAAAGGGTTTGCCCTCAATGCGTCATCCTCCGAAGTTTTTCTTATCGGAAGCAAATCCCTTCCTGTCTTCTGATCAACATCTCTCATTGCCAAACCAAGCTTCTGACCAGAAAAAGATATCACCTTTACAAACACTTCTTGATCTCTCTTCACCACCTCCTTCACATTGACAACCCTTCTAGTAGCAATCTGCGAAACATGAACCAATCCCTCTTTCCCCCTCAACTCCGGTATCTGAACAAAGCAACCCGTGTCCATAACTCGTGAAACCCTACCTTTATACACCCTGTAAAGCTCCGGCTCATCTGAAGTTCTTCTAGGGTGTTCTCTACTGCTATTGAAATCACCCCCTTCATCATCGCTGCCCCTCCCTCTATATCTATCCCTCTCCCTTTCGTCATCGCTGCCTCTACCTCTATATCTATCCCTATCTCTCCTATGCCTTCTGTCTCTATCACGATCCCGATCTCTATCCCGATCACGTGGCCGATCTCGATGGCGTCTATCACGGTCTTCTTCTTCTCGGTTTCTCGCCTCCGCATCAGCCTTCTCCTCAGCTTCCTTCAAAATCTCCTCCTGCAAATTCTTCACCCGCTGCCGGTCGTCAGGCCTCGCGAGGCCATGAAAAAGACCTGAAGACTGGCTCTTGAGATCGGATTTGCTCTTGGATTTGGGTTTGGGAGGTAGAATAGCGTGGATGATGGTGAGAAGAGTCTTGACGAAGTAATCGGGCATCTCGGCTCCGTTCTCCTTCAGCTTCTTGTCGAAGTCTTCGACGGTCTCGGATTTGCGGCCGAGGTCGGTGATGAACTCAGCGAGCACTTTGTCGCCGACGCCGAGGTTCGATTCGAGCTCGGTACAGACCTGATTGACGAGGGATAGGTACTCCAGCTTCTTAAGCCCATCGCCGTTGTCAACCGCAGATTCCACCATTGTTTGGGGGATTTTGAGAGGGTTAGGGTTAGGGTTAGGGTTCTGTGATATTAGACGGTGAGCAATGAGATACGAGGAGAAATCAGATTCGAGCGTCAGGGTGAGGTCTCATTCGAGATATAAAGGTTTTTTATTTTTTATTTGGGAAAAATATGTTAATGCCCAAAAAAAAAGTGCTTGTGACCGGCCCCTTATTATTTTTTATGTAAGAAAACCCTCAATACATGAAATAATTATGTTTTAGCTCCTATTTAACTTTCCAACTCAGCATAGAGATAAACATTTTTCCAAAACTAAAAACTGCCCTTAACACGTTCCCCTCAAAACTTGTCTGCCCTCTCTCTCTCTCTTCTCGCTCCTCACGCTCAAACCTCCGTCACCTTGAGAACTCAAATTCGAAACCCTAGTTTTCACTCAAACGTCCAGTAAATCCATAAAAAAATGTCTAAAAAATTTTAAGGAAAATGGCCGAGAATCCTAATGTGGAGAAGGGTGAAGGAGACAACACCCAAATGGAAGGGGTTCGTCACCGGCGTCGCTCGGCCCGGTTAGCAAAGGAGGATGCGCCAAAATCATCCGCCTCTGCCTCTGCCTCTGCCTTCATATCTCCGTTGGCGGTTCTTCTCCGACATCCTCTGAGAACGAGGAAAGTAACAAGGCGATGATGACTCTATTGAGCATGAAAAAGGGACCGGAAGTTTGAGACCGCAACAGGAGACGCTCAACGGAGGCTGTGCCCATCTCTAAGAAGAAGTAAGTTCCCAATCAATTGAGTAATTTTGAATTTAATTAATTTTCGTTATAGCTGAAAATATGAGTGGGGAAAAAGGAAGAAAGTTAACAGTTTATTTCTTTAAAATGCGATTGAGATTTATGGGTTTTGTTTATGAAAAAATGGTGGCGAGAAACTGGTTATTGTAGTGTAGAACCAGTTTCTTAATTTGGGAGTAAGATCTTAACAATATCAAGTATAATCGTTTTGAAAAAATGCATGGCAATAATTCTCATTTGTTGTTAGCTATTAGAAATGCATGTCAATAATTCTCTTTTGTTGTTAACGTTTAGCCTTAAGTGTCAATTATTAGCCATTCATGTTAATAAATACTGGCTTTTACTAAGTTAATGTCTTAACTGTTAACTAATTTTAAGTCATGTTAATAGTAATTATTTATTGCTAGGCTAAGGTCATAACTATTGCAGTTTGATAGTCAATTTAATAATAATAAAAGTGGATAAAACGGGGACCTTATTTGTAGAATTTTATCTTAATTTGAGTGAAATTATTATGTATGAAGTGTAGAACTATTGTATGACATATAGACTCATTGTTTGGAATTTAGTTCATTGTGTTATATTATCATGTAATATATATTGAGAAGTATAATCATAGCATATGAATTACTATATACAATCGCATCCAACGATTATGAAAATTATGTGAATATTTGCAATTGGATTTGTCATATATTATATATTGAGAAGTATAGCTTGTACATCAATTTTTTGTTTAAGTGATAGCATTACATGAAAAAAGTAAATAACTGATGTTTACTTTTACACATACATGTTTCATCATTAGATATTAAAATCAAAAATGAATGTTAACTTGTACGAACAGATGTTAAGTTTTGTTGAGTGTTGTTAACATTCATCCGTAAGTGTTAACTGTCATAAAAAGTTGTTAAGTTTTAACCTTTAATGTTAATATTTGCCACCGATGTTAATAAGTATAATGGATATTGAAATTTTGAATGACTTGTTAAGACTAAATATTTTTTATGCAGGAAAATTGATGTTGTAGGTGATATCAGGCATACGACATGTTTTGGATCGTACTATGCGTTCATGAAAAACCTTCAACCAAGAATGAAGAAGTAGCACTGGGATGCCTACAATGACAGTAACTTCGAGCACTACGTCTTGTTCGGACCTCCCGCACGTGATCGACCAGCACTAGAGCATGTGCTAAGTCATTACGTTGGAGAAAATGATGAATTCTCTTTCCTCGATGCCAAAATTGACTCGATATTTTCAGTCAAATTTGATGAGGAGTGAGTGCAAAATCTCACGGGCTTCCTTATTGATGGGGAGTTGATTTATGAGAATAGAGACCCGCACAACCGGCTTTGGAAGGAGTACTTTGAAGAGAAGAAAGAAATGCTAAAGGCCAAGGCAAAGGCAAAGACAAAGGTCAAAGATAAAGAAGAAGCTGGTAGCATGCGGAGATATGTTGAAGAGTTACTAGAGACACTTGTTGAGTCAACCTCAAAGAAGGATATTAAGGATTTTGTGCTGCTCCAAATTTCGTACCAATGTGCAATGATTTGGTGCCCTAACAGTTCACAAGGCATCCCAAGACAATTATTTTAATATGTGGACAGTGTTGAGAGAGTGAAAATTTTTGCGTATGGTAAATTTATTTTTGATGAGACGAAGAGAGGCATACAAATTACCGTGGAAGGAATGAGAAAGTCAGGGGTTACATACGTACCTGGATGCATGTTACTCATTCCTATAAGTTGCATGTTCATATGGTTTACTTTTTGTTTTAGTTATTAGCAGTTTTGATAATTATGATAAAAGTTAACATGCAACAGAAAACATGTACAAGATTGAAAGTTAACAGGATATGGTGAAAATTAACATGTTAATATGAAAGTTAACATATGAAAATGAAAGGTAACATTAAAATGTGACAGTTAACGTGTACGCCTGAATGTTAATATGTAATAGTGAAAGTTAATCTTTAAGTGTGAAAGCTAGCTATTTAGACTGAAGTTGAACAAAGAGTTTTGAAAATTAGAAAGAAAAATTAAGACAAATATTTGTTGCTTCTCCTCCATCATTTTCATGTTATCTGTAGTTTTACTAGTCTATAAAAGCTTAAAATTTCATTCATTCTATTTTGACAGCTATGGTATTACGAGATGACGAGCATTAAAAAACCAGCCCTGAACTTGAGATAGAAGCTTCCGTTGACCAATTAGGTAAGGGTTGGAGGGATGACTGGATCTTTGAGGAGAGATACAATTGTTTTCAAGGCAAAAAAAAACAAACATTAAAATCATAGAAACCAATTTCTCAGAGCAGTCCATGGAGTGAGAAATACCCTCAAATGGGGCCAGTTGGAAGAAGAATGATATCTCTCGTCGTGAAAAAAAAGACCCCCCCCCCCGTCTTCGGTAGGAGTAAATCTATGGGGAAATCACTGCCGAAGAAGAAGGAGAAGCAAAAAAATGTTAAGGATGAGAAGCCAAAGAAGGTGAAGGATAGATCTAAGAGCTCATCAATAGGCTACGTAAGTATCAATTATTCTTTACACATTCTTGCATATTTATATTGAACAAATTTTTGTAACTTTATCATTATTACATTTAAATTTGTATTGTTTCATGTTAACTTTCTTTGTGCATGTTAGTGTACATTCTTTTAATGGGTATATGGTTTTTCTTTCAGATTTTCTCCCAGCATATCAGTGATGCTCTTGAAAGAGAAGATGAGATAGAGAAATTACCAAGTGATGAGCAAATTTATTTTTGGAGGAATACTGCCAAACTAAATTAGAAATTGCTCCATGCTGTCAAATATAGCAAACGATATCAGTGGGATGCTTCCGCCAAAGAGATACAACGGCTTAACAGAAAATTAGAGATCTGTGAAGGAACCAGTGATCTCATTAACCCCAAAAGACCTGAAGAAGAATGTGAAGAATGTTATGGCCCAGAATGATAGGCATACTAAGGCTGTACAGAAGAAGAAGAAGAAAGTTTGGATTCTTTTGATAGGGGTGATGATATTGGTTGCTTCGATTATGATGATGTAACCAATATTGGAAAGGAAGCTTCTCATATTGCGGAGGAGGTTGTGCAAAAGGAGAAGGAAATAGATAAAGTAGAAGAGAAAAAACAAGAAGCTGCACAAAAAAAGAAGGAAGTAGAGAAAAAAGAAGGGCAAGAAGTGGATGTTGAGAATGTGGAGAAAGAGAAAAGAGAAGAAAGAAGGGGAAGAAGAGGATGGTGAGAATGTGGAGAAACAAGAAGAGAAGAGAGAGGAAAAGAAAGAAGAAGAGAAGAAAGAGGAAGAAAAAGAGGAGGAGAAAAAGGAGAATATTGAAGAGTCATCAATTGAGCAATTCATTACCACACTGGAGGCAAAAGTTTATCAGAAAAGATCGAAGAAATTAGTTTCAAATAGGACAAGGGGACTAAGTACCAGGATTAGGATGCGATCACAGCTAGTCTAAACCCTATTCATTGAAGAAAAGAAGAAGAAAGTTGATGAAGAGATAGTTATACACCAGAAGGATGATGAGAGGGAAAAATACCAGGTACTACTATAAGCCTGATGAATGAAGCTGGGATTTTTTGAAGAACAGGAAATACAAGAAGAAGGAGGAGGCTTGTGACGCCCCTGGGTTCACACAAGGCTGCAGTCTAAGGTGAAACCAAGAATGTCAAACCTGCCATGCACCACACCGTGCAATAACATGTTTCACCATCACAATTAACATCTATCTAGTAGAATCAATAACAGGTGTAGGTACAAAAGCAAATAAAAGATAATACACGAAGAGTTGATGAAATGATAGTGAAATATCTCATCATCCAACAAATGGAAATACATAGTCGATGACTAAATAAATAAACTGGAGTTCTTAACAAGTCTCAAATACAACCAGTCAGAGAGAATAAAATAAGGCATACAGCCTTTACAACATCTATGAAATAGTCCTCAAATGTCTAACATCAACTACAGTGGAGCCCAAGGTAAATAATACATAGCTAGAATGTAAAGCAGGACACTAAAGTGGTCCGCTATCAACCTGCGACACTCCGTGCTCCTGGCTCGTGAACTGAAAGGGGGAGGGACAACGAGCGTCAAAGCGCTAGCGAGTAACATCACAACCAACCCCAAGAAAAAAGGGCTCGTTGTATAGGAAAAATACAGATAATATATATAATAGATCTAAAATCATTAATCTCACTGAAGAGGGTTTTAGTATTTAGAAGTTTACAACACGAGAATAGGTACGTCGAGCAAAATAATCCAAACAAGGAAACCCTCATGTATATACCTTATATCTCAAATTTATAAACTCCTAAATACTAAACCCAAGGTTCTAATACAGTAACAATAATAGAAGAAAACAACAAACATCAGGGCATAATTACAATGCTGTGACATAGCCAACATGAATATCATGTCATTACTTGCATGAATATCATGTCTAAATCTACATAAGTGTTATACCAAAATCTACATAGTTATCATGTCGTGAACTGCTGTATAATAGGCACATACAGGGCTAAGAACTATGTCCGATATAAGAACTAACTATTATAGTTTCCAAACTCCTGAAATAAGTGACAATTGTCCAACACGAGGACTGAGAGGGATTATAGTTCAACACGAGGACTTCTATGGATTATAGTCCAACACGAGGACTGTAGAAGTAGTAAAAGATTGCTACAATACATGTAGTAAAATCTACTTATCAAATTCATAACCAAACCAGTGTATATGTCCCAAATTTATACCCTCAGGTCATCTATCATGCATGGACACATAGTGGGACTAATAACCAGGTTAGATAATCCAGACAAACCCCCGAATATGAGTAAAAATACTCAAATACACCAAAACTGGAAAAATGCTACAGAGGACTCGGCGGTCGACCGATCCGGTCGATCGGACTCTGATACAAAACTTGGCGGTCGACCGCTCGGCATCTCGGTCGACTGACCAGACATCGCGGTCGACCGAAACGACGCCGCGGTCGACCGATTCGACATCGCGGTCGACCGATCCAACATCGCGGTCGACCGAGGCCCTAAAACGAGCTCAGCGGTCGACCGGATCGGTTGACCGCCAAGCGAACAGAAACCTAAATCTGGGTTTCTGTCAGCTTGAAACCTGAAACAAAATTTGTAAACAAAACCTAGATTTTATAAAATGTTATAGATCAGTGAAATCATGAATATAACCCTTAAAACTCTGCCACCAAGATCCCATAAATGTATGAACATGATTTAAACACAGATAACAATTAAAAACGGGGTTTTTACTCATTTCTTAGATAATTTCAGATCTAGATCTGTTATCAGAAACGTTGGTGAGCTTTTAAAACAGATAAAATCCCAAATCCATATTCTAAGCCATAATAATCTATTAGTTATTCTAAAATACGAATTTGGCTCAATAAAACCCAATAAAAACTTAGTTCTTGATATTAAATTAAAAGGGGTGGGGGTTGGGCGAGAAATTACTCGCCTTGGGTGCTGATGAAAGCCTTAGATCTGCAATAGGTTGATTCCCTTCGCTGGAAATCCAGAATCCCACTGAAACTCCTCAAGAACTTCCCCAAATCACCAAATCCAAGTTAGGGTTTTGAGAGGGAAGAGAAAGGGGGCTAGGGTTTACGTCTGAGGTGGAGAGAAACTCTCCTGGGTTGAGTTGGTATAAATACCAATTCCCCAACCCGACTCAAAACCCAATAGCCCAAACTAAAACCCGAACCTGGAAACAAATTGGCCGCTGATCGGTCGACCGGTCCGGTCGACCGCCACGGTCGACCGCGCCGGTCGACCGCTCAGCACAAAAAAACTTGCTGGCATTAAAATCCTAAGCCTGGGATTTTTAACTCGATTCCTCTCACATATATGCACTTGTTGGGTTCTCAAACATAGATAATTACATCCATCTCACATATATATATGTATATATATGATTATTCATCACAAGGGAATTATTTACTATTAATAATTCACATATATATATTATAGAAATTTTCGGGGTTTTACATTCTTCCCCCTTAAAAGAATTTCGTCCTCGAAATTCGGAATTCATACGAACTTTGAAATATGAACTCTTATATAACCTTATCGAGATATTTACGCTTAACGGTCTAAAATGATAATGTTCTCGCTCAAATCCTAATCTAGTGGAACTTAGTACATCGGGCGAAAAATCCAAACAAGGAACCCCCCATACATATACCATGTGTTCCAAAAGATTAAAAATTAAGCGAAAGTATTCTCATTATAGCGTTAAATGTAAACATAACCAAGGATATGTACATAAGTTAAGACATGAAATCAAAACAAGAATTTATTTACCTGCTCAACCAAGTGTGGGTAGTCACGACGCATGTCCTCCTCGCGCTCCCAAGAAATTTCCTCAATGCCTCCTCGGTTCCACTGCACTTTCACCAAGGGAATTACCTTGTTCCTAAGCCTCTTGTTCTCTCTGGCAAGAATACACACTAGAATCTCAATAGTGGTCAAATCATCCTGAAGTTCGATCTCCGGTGCATCCAATACTCGCTGCTGCTCCTCATCGTGCAAATGCTTCTTGAGCATAGAAATATGGAACACGTTGTGTATACTAGACATAGATGCGGGAAGATCTAGTCTGTATGACACGGCTCTAATGCGCTCTAGAATCTAAAAAGGTCCAATATATCTCAGTGCAAGCTTCCCTCGCCTCCCGAATCGCTGCACGCCTTTCATAGGCGATACTTTAAGCATAACCAAATCTCCAATCTGAAACTCTAGTGGTCTTCGCCTCTTATCTGCATAGCTCTTCTGCCGACTCTGAGCGGCTAGAATCCGCTCCCTGATCAAGGCTACCTTCTCAGTAGTCTGCCTCACTAGCTCTGGCCCAAGCATCAAGCTATCCTCCGGCTCGGCCCAACATATCGGTGATCTACAAGGTCTCCCATACAATGCTTCATACGGGGCCATACCGATCTTCGCTTGATAACTATTGTTATAAGCAAACTCTACCAGTGGAATATGATCCTCCCAACTACCTTGGAAGTCAATGACACATGCCCGCAACATGTCCTCCAACACCTGATTCACCCTCTCCGTCTGGCCATCCGTCTGGGGGTGGAATACACTGCTATAAGATAGTGTGCTGCCAAAAGAGTCCTGGAAACTCCTCTAAAAATGTGAAGTGAACACCGATCCTCGATCCGACACGATCGTGCCCGGTACTCCGTGAAGTCGAACTATCTCCTGAATGAAGATCCTCGCATAAGTCTCAGCTGTATAAGTGGTCCTCACCGGAATGAAATGAGCTGACTTCGTCAATCGATCTACTATCACCCACACAGAATCATTCCCCTTCTTCGACTTCGGCAACCCCACAATAAAATCCATAGAGATGTCTGCCCACTTCCACTCTGGAATGGGTAAAGGCTGAAGTGTCCCCGCTGGTCTCTGATGCTCTGCCTTCGCCTGCTGACAGATAAAACATCTAGCCACATAATCTGCAATCTCTCTCCGCATACCACTCTACCAGAATCGCCTCTTCAGGTCCTTGTACATCTTGGTAGTCCCTGGATGTACTGTGTACCGGGTACGGTGCGCCTTATCAAATAACCCTCTCTTCAGTTCTGCACTGGCTGGCATAACCAATCTACCCTTCATCCGTAGACCTCCATCCTCTCCAATGGTCCAATCAGTCTTAGGCTCCTTGGAAATCTCCTCCTTTCGGATTTGAATCCAAGAGTCTCCCAACTGAGCTCTGACAACCCTGTCACTCCAAGATGGCTGCACTGACATAGCTTCCAAGAATGCACTGGTTCCTCCAATCTCGGGTCTAAAGTCAAACTGGCTCAGAGTGGTAAGATCTCTGTACCATGAACACCTCAAAGCCGCAACACGATGTCGATGCTTCCTACTCAAAGCATCTGCTACGACGTTCGCCTTCCCCGGATGATACTGGATCGCGAACTCGTAGTCCTTGATAAACTCAATCCACCTCCTCTGCCTCTGATTGAGTTCCTTCTGAGGAAAGAGATACTTCAGACTCTGATGGTCTGTGAACAGCTCAAACTGTACTCCATACAAGTAGTGCCTCCGTGACTTTAGATCAAACACCACTGCTGCTAACTCCAAGTCATGAGTGGGGTAGTTCTGCTCATGCACCCTCAACTGTCGAGAGATATAGGCTACTACCCTCTGAGTCTGCATCAATACGCCTCCTAAGCCTGCCAACGACGTATCTGTATATACAACGAATGTCCTGTCACTGCTCGGAATGGTCAGAACTGGCGCTGTAGTCAGCTTAGCCTTCAAAATATTAAAGGCCTCCTGGCACTCCATGCTCCATATGAACTGTACACCCTTCTTCGTAAGGCGTGTAATCGGCATCGCAATCTTTGAGAAGTCCTGAATGAACTTCCTGTAATATCCGGCTAAACCCAAAAAGCTGCGGATCTCTGACACCGTCTTCGGTGGCTCCCAATCAAGAACTGCCGTGACCTTAGCCGGGTCCACTGCTATACCCTCTCTACTGATGATGTGGCCAAGAAATCTGACTTCTGAAAGCCAAAACTCATAGTTGCTAAACTTAGCATACAACTGGTGCTCCTGAAGGGTCCTCAACGCTATCCGTAAATGCTCCTCATGCTCTGCCTCCGATCTCGAGTAAATGAGAATATCGTCGATGAAGACGATCACAAACTGGTCTAAGAAGGGATGAAAAACCCGGTTCATCAAATCCACGAATACCGCGGGTGCATTGGTCAACCCAAATAGCATGATCAAGAACTCGAAGGATCCATATCGAGTAAGAAAAGCGGTCTTGGGAATATCCATCTCCCAAACCCGCAACTGATGATAGCCAGAGCGAAGATCAATCTTCGAGAAATACTGCACTTCCTGCAACTGGTCAAACAAGTCATCAATCCTAGGTAGTGCGTACCTATTTCGGATAGTGACCTTGTTCAACTCTCTATAATCTATGCATAACCTCATACTACCATCCTTCTTCTTCACGAAGAGGACCGGCGCGCCCCACGGAGAATGACTCCGACGAATAAAACCCTGAGATAACAGCTCGTCTAACTGGGTCTGTAGCTCTCTCATCTCAGCTGGTGCCATACTATAGGGTGCGCGGGATATCGGGACTGTGCCTGGCTGCAACTCAATACAGAACTCGACCTCTCTCACAAGAGGTAACCCAGGTATGTCTTGAAAGACATCCTGATAATCTGAGACAACTCTAGTCTCTAATAACTCGTCTCCCTGATCCCGTCGCATCACCTCCTCGATGTACGCCAAAAATAACTCCGCAAATCGGTTGCCCTGAGAGGTAGCTACAATCATCTCGGACCCATCAGACGCTCGCAACTTGACTGTCTTCGCAAAGCAGTCAATACTAATATGGTAGGAAGACAACCAATTCATACCAAGGATGACATCGAACTCGGATATATGCAACACTATCAAATCCACTATGAACTCCGACTCGTCTAGACTGACAGTACACCTCCTACAGACGTTCTCCAGAAGCGATACCTCACCTAAAGGGGTGGAAACAGATAGAGGGGTATCTAGAGGCTGAGCTACAAGCTGGAGTCTAGTCATAAATACATGCGAGATGAAAGAATGCGAAGCTCCCGAATCGAAAAGAATACGGGCGGGGAGAGAGTTCACAAAGAACGTACCCTCCACTACAGCTCCGCTGGCTCCATGATCACGAGGAACCACTGCATATACCCTGCCCGTGGCTGAAGACTGCTCTGCTGATGGTGCTGGAGAATATGGGATAATCTGTCCCTGAGAAACATCCTGAACTGCCCGAATCTGTCCCTCAGTCCTCTGAGCTGCTGGCGGTGCCTCGAGCCTGTTCTGCTAGCCCTGACCTCTGCCCTGCTGGCGCTGCTGCTGCTGCTGGTTCGGACCTTTGCCCTGCTGAGCTCCTGCTGGTGCGCTACGGCACTCAGATGCCTTATGCCTGACCTTGTGACAGTTAAAACAAGATCCCTGGAACTTACGCTGCTGATGCGCTCTCTGCTCCTGCTGGGGTCCCCTTTTATAAGGGCCCTGATGCTGCTGCTGATGTCCAGAAAAGCCTCTCTTGTTCTTGCCCTTGTCACTATCCTGTCCTGTCTTGGCCTTCCCTTCCTTGTCCTTCTGGAACATAGTGGTCTCGATCTCCTGAGAAGTGGCAGCCTCAGCTACCTCCCTGACTAAATAAAATCTCCTCGACACGAGGTACCGTCGGAGATTAGGGCGAAGCCCAGCCAAGAACATCTGAGCCTGACGCTCTCCTGTCTGCCACATGCCCGTGAAATGCAATAGCTCTATGAACCGGCTCTCAAAATCAGCCACTGACATGTCCCCCTGAGTCAATCGAGACAACTCAAGCTCCTTCACAGTCCGTGCTACAGAAGAAATGTACTGCCCATCGAAGAAATACATAAAGTCCTCCCATGTGAGGGTCAGCCTCTGCTCTGGAGTGAACTGGAGTCGGTACCACCTCCCGGCATCTCCCTTCAGGCTGTAGGATGCCAGTCTCTGCTTCTGGACTGAATCTACACCGAGTATGTCGAGGATATTGCTCACATCCTCCTTTCACTTATGGGCTGCAAGAGGGTCTGGTGACCCCTGAAACTCCGGTGCCCTCATCTTCTGGTACCTCTCCACCATACGGAGCAAAGTCTCCTGCTCCATGGCCCTGTCTGGTACTGCTAAAGAAATGGCTGCAGGCGTGGCCTCTGGGGGTCTCTCTCTAACAGGAACGGCCGGTATCCCCTGCTGCTGAGCTACTGGTGGTGGTGGTGGCGGTGTCGGTGGTGCTATATGAGTCGTCACCAACTCCTCAATAGCTATCATCCGAGCGATAAGAGGGGCCATAAGGTCCACCAGATACTGAGGAGCCTGCTGCGGCTCGGGTAGAGTCTGCTGGGGCTCGGACTGAGCTGGCTGCTGCTCAAGTGGAGTCTGCTGTGACTCTGCCTGGCTAGCTCTCCTGGTACGGGGTCTACCTCGTCGTGCCATCTCTCTCCTGATGGTAAGAAAAATAAAATTCATGAGTCAAAATAGACCTTTATAAATAGCGTATCGTATTAAAATTTTCACAACATATAGTATTCACACAAATACTTTGAATCTATATAAAATAGTTGTCATAAAAAAAATTTCAAAATTTTGAGATATACACATATATCGTCCTCACTCATACTAGGAAATCCTTTCGGACTCTATACATGAATCCTAAGAAACTCTATCCTAGCTCCACGACTCGACACAGGAAGATCCTAAGGATACTGGAACTAGAGCTCTGATACCAACTGTGACGCCCCTGGGTTCACACAAGGCTGCAGTCCAAGGTGAAACCAAGAATGTCAAACCTGCCATGCACCACACCGTGCAATAACATGTTTCACCATCACAATTAACATCTATCTAGTAGAATCAATAACAGGTGTAGGTACAAAAGCAAGTAAAAGATAATACACGAAGGGCTGATGAAATGATAGTGAAATATCTCACCATCCAACAAATGGAAATACATAGTCGATGACTAAATAAATAAACTGGAGTTCTTAACAAGTCTCAAATACAACCAGTCAGAGAGAATGAAATAAGGCATACAGCCTTTACAACATCTATGAAATAGTCCTCAAATGTCTAACATCAACTACAATGGAGCCCAAGGTAAATAATACATAGCTAGAATATAAAGCAGGACACTAAAGTGGTCCGCTATCAACCTGCGACACTCCGTGCTCCTGGCTCGTGACCTGAAAGGGGCAGGGACAACGAGCGTCAAAGCGCTAGCGAGTAACATCACAACCAACCCCAAGGAAAAAGGGCTCGTTGTATAGGAAAAATACAGATAATATATATAATAGATCTAAAATCATTGATCTCACTGAAAAGGGTTTTAGTATTTAGAAGTTTACAACACGAGAATAGGTACGTCGAGCGAA
>BQKN01064764.1:517686-557324 GCA_022839385.1 Asparagus kiusianus
CAAGGAAAACGAATATGGGTTTAGAAATCCGAAACCAACTCAAAACAGGGGAAACAGCTCTCTGCAGGTTTCGCGGTCGACCGTGGCGGTCAACCGGCTGCGGTCGACTGTGGCGGTCGATCGGACTGGGTATTTCTAGTTTTTCATGAGTTTGGCCATTGTGCATGTTTCGACTCTTTTCTCTCTCATGTATGAACTCGTTCATACTCAAAATACATGGTATTATACTCATATACCATTAAATGATATTTATCATACTAAATATCAATATATCATAATTAGTCTCAAATTAATGTATCATTCAAAAATTATTGGGGTTTTACATTCACCCCCCCTTAAGAGGATTTCGTCCTCGAAATTCCGCAGTCGCATCACAAAGCTTAATAACTGGGAAAACTAATTAAGAAGGTGTAATTCATATTAAGAAACCCTTCTGTACATATCTCATAGTATTAAAATAATGATATTTAAAGTTAACAACCTAGAATACAAATATTCACACCTTAATTCTTAACTAAATAAAATTAGTACATCGAGTGAAATAATCCAAACAAGGAAACCCTCATGTATATACCATATATTTTTCAAATGATTACGAACTAGGTGACAATACCCCCATTCTAGTGTTAAAGATGAATATAACTATCTCAAAATCATCATAAATCATAAGAAAACAAAATTTAAACAATTTACCTGCTCAAACAGATATGGGTAGTCACGACGCATATCCTCCTCGTGCTCCCAAGAAATCTCCTCAAATCCTCTCCGGTTCCATTGGACTTTCACCAAAGGAATCACTTTATTTCTAAGCTTCTTATCCTCTCTAGAAAGTATACAAACTGGGATCTCAATTGTAGTCAAATCATCCTGAAGCTCGATCTCCGGAGCATCCAACACTCGTTGTCTCTCCTCATCATGAAGGTGCTTCCTAAGCATAGAAATGTGAAATACGTCGTGCACACTAGATATCGATGCTGGAAGATCTAGTCTATATGAAATAGCCCTAATACGCTCAACAATCCGAAAAGGGCCAATAAATCTCGGGGCAAGCTTTCCCCGTCTGCCAAATCCCTGCACACCCTTCATCGGCGATATCTTTAGCATAACATAATCTCCCACCTAAACTCTAAAGGTCGTCGTCTATGATCCGCGTAGCTCTTCTGTCGACTCTGAGCGGCTAGAATATGCTCCCTAATCAATGCTACCTTTTCGGTAGTCTGCTTCACCAGCTCTGGTCCAAGCAACAAGCTATCCTCCGGCTCTGCCTAACATATAGGGGATCTACAAGGCCTCCCGTATAGTGCCTCATATGGAACCATACTAATCGTTGCTTGATAACTATTGTTATAAGCGAACTCTATCAACGGAATATGATCCTCCCAGCTACCCTGGAAATCAATAACACAAGCCCGTAGCATATCCTCCAATACCTGGTTCACTCTCTCTGTCTGACCGTCCATCTGAGGGTGAAATACACTACTGTGCAATAATTTGCTGCCGAATGAATTCTGAAAACTCCTCTAGAAGTGCGAGGTGAATACTGATCATCGATCTGATATAATCGTGTCTGGAACTCCGTGCAATCGAACTATCTCCCAAATAATATCCTCGTATATGCCTCGGCGGTATAAGTGGTCCTCACTGGAATAAAATATGCCGACTTCATTAACCGATCCACTATCACCCAAACTGAATCGTTCCCCTTCTTCGACTTTGACAACCCCACAATAAAGTCTATAGAAATATCCGCCCACTTCCACTCTGGAATGAGTAAAGGCTGAAGTGTCCCTACTGGTCTCTGGTGTTCTGCCTTCACTTGCTGACAGGTGAAACACTTAGCCACGTAATCTACAATGTCTCTACGGATACCAATCCACCAAAAATGTCTCCGTAAGTCTTTGTACATCTTGGTGGTTCCTGGATGCACTGTATATCGGGTATGATGTACTTCATCAAACAACTCCTTCTTCAGCTCCACACTGACTAGCATAACTAATCGACCCTTCATTCGAATGCCTCCATCTACTCCAATGGTCCAATCATCCTTAGGCTCTTTGGAAATCTCCTCCTTCCGGATTTGAATCCAAGAGTCCTCTAACTGAGCTCTGACTACTCTATCCCTCCAAGATGGCTGCACTGATATAGCTCCCAAATATGCGCTGGTTCTGCCAAACTCTGGTCTAAAGTCAAACTGGCTAAGAGTGAGAAGATCTCTATACAATGAGCAACTCAAAGTCGCAACCTGATGTCGACGCTTCCTGCTCAAAGCATCTGCTACGACGTTCGCCTTCCCCGGATGATACTGAATCGCGAACTCATAGTCCTTGATGAACTCAATCCATCGCTGCTGCCTCTGATTAATTTCCTTCTGGGAGAAAAGGTACTTCAAACTCTGATGGTTTGTGAAAAGCTCAAACTGTACTCCATATAAGCAGTGTCTCCACGCCTTCAGCGCGAATACAACCGCTGCTAACTCTAAATCATGAGTGGGGTAGTTCTGCTCATGAACTCTCAACTGCCGTGAGATGTATACTACTACCTTCTGAGTCTGCATCAGAACACCTCCCAAACCTACTAACGACGCATCCGTGTACATAACAAATGTCCTGTTACTGCTCGGAATAGTAAGAACTGGCGCCGTAGTCAACTTAGCCTTCAAGGTATCAAAAGCCTTCTGGCACTCCATGCTCCAAGTAAACTGTACACCCTTCTTTGTAAGGTGTGTAAGGGGCATCGCAATCTTCAAGAAGTCCTAAATAAACTTCCTGTAATATCCGACCAATCCCAAAAAGCTATGAATCTCGGTAACCATTTTCGACGGTTCCCAATCAAGTACTGCTGAAACCTTAGCTGGGTCTACCGCTATGCCCTATCTGCTGATAAGATGGCCAAGAAACTTGACCTCAGAAATCCAAAACTCATATTTGTTGAACTTAGCATATAGATGATGTTCACGCAAGGTCTACAAAGGCAAATGTTGATGCTGCTCGTGCTCCGACTCCGATCTCGAATAGATAAGAATATCATCAATGAACACAATCACGAACTGGTCCAAAAATGGACGGAAGACCCGGTTCATCAAATCCATGAATACCGTAGGTGCATTGGTCAATCCAAATGGCATAAACCAAAACTCGAAGGACCCATATCGAGTCAAAAAGGCAGTCTTGAGAATATCCATCTCCCGGACCCATAACTGATGATAACCAGAACGAAGATCAATCTTCAAGAAATACTACGCTCCCTGCAGCTGATCGAACAAGTCATCAATCCGAGGCAAAGGATATCTATTCCAGATAGTGACCTTGTTCAACTCACGGTAGTCGATACACAATCGCATACTACCATCCTTCTTCTTCACGAAGAAGACCGGCGCTCCCCACGGAGAATGACTCCGACAAATAAAGCCCTGAACTAACAACTCATCCAACTGGGTCTGTAACTCCCTCATCTCAGCAGGTGCCATGCGATAGGGTGCTTAGGATATCAGGGTTGTGCCTGGCTGTAACTCAATCTAGAACTCAACCTCTCTCATAGGAGGTAACCCAGGTATGTCCTAAAAGACATTTTGAAAATCTGAGACAACTCTAGTCTCACATATATCCACACTCTGATCCCGAAGCATCACCTCCTTGATGTATGCCAGTAATAACTCCGAAAACTGGTTCCCCTAAGAGGTTGCCACAACTAACTCGGACCCATCGGACGCTCGCAACTTAACTATTTTCACAAAATAGTTGATACTGACGTGGTAGGAAGATAGCCAATCCATACCAAGAATCACATCGAATTCAAACATATGCAACACGATCAAATCAATCGCGAACTCAGAATCATCCAAGCTAATGATGCATCTCCTACAAGCATTCTCTAACAAAGACATCTATCCCAACGGAGTAGATACACATAAAGGAAAATCTAACGGCTGAGCTACAAGCTGAAGTCTTATCGTAAAATAATAGGAGATAAAAGAATGCGAAGCACCAGAATAAAAAAGAATACGTGCTGGAAAGGAGTTCACACAGAATGTACCTTCCACCACAGCTCCGCTCGCGCCATGATCGCGAGGAACAACTGTATACACTCTACCGGTCTGCTGCTCTGCATCACCCGGAGTGAATGGTGCCATATGTCTTTGTCGGGTCTCCTGGACCGTTCAAACCTATCCTCAATCCTCGGGACCGCTGGGGGTGCCTCAATCCTCAGCTGCTGGCCTTAACCACATCCCTGAGTACGGTTCTGCTGATGCTGTTGAGTCCTACCCTGCTGGCCTGCTGCGAGTGCACTGTGGCATTCTGCTGCTCTGTGTCCAATCTTGTTACAATTGTAACAATCTCCCTAAAATCGACGCTGCTGCTGCGCTCTCTGGTCTTGCTGATGGCCCTTCTTATAGGGACCCTGCTGATACGGACCCTTACCCTGCTAATGGAGTCCTCCTGAGCCTCCAAATGGTCTTTTACCTTTTCCTTTCTCTTTGGACTGTCCTGATTTACCATTGTCCTTGCCCTTGATGAATATGGCTGTATCTGTCTCCTGAGCCATGGCAGCATCTGCTACCTCTCGTACTGAATGAAACCTCCAAGATACTATATACCAGCGTAACCCTGGACAAAGTCCCATCAGGAACATCTGAGCCTGTCGCTCCTCTGTGTGCCACATGCCGGTGAATCTAAGCAATGACATGAACTTACTCTCAAAGTCCATGACAGACTTATCCCCCTGCTCTAACCGAGCCAGCTCGAACTCCTTTCCGGCTTTCACTGCAGCCGAAACATACTGCTCATCAAAAAGATATATAAAAGTCTCCTGCGAAACTGACATCCTCTGCTCTGGGGTGAAACAGAGTCTATACCATCCTCCTGCATCGTCTTTGAGGCTGAAAGCTGCTAGCCTCTGCTTCTGTACAGAATTAACATTCAGCATATCCAAGATGTTACTCACATCTTCCTTCCATTTGTGTGCGGCAATAGAATCCATCGAACCATGGAACTCGGGTGCTTTCAACTTCTGATACCTCTCTACCAAACAAAGCCAAGCCTCCTGATCAGTAATTCCGTCATCTACTGGCGGTAGTAGTGCAACTGCTGGTGTCCTCTCTGGTTTCTCCTCCCGAATAGATAACTCTTGAACGGGTGTCTCCTCATGAACGGAAGTCTCCTGTCGAACCTGGTCTGCTAGCTGCTCCTCAATAGCCGCCAAACGAGTTACCAATGATGCTATGAGATCCACTAAGTACTGCGGAGCCTGCTGTGGCTCGGGCTCCCTATCATCTTGTTCAACTCTGTGAGCATGAGTAACTCGGCATCCACGACTTCTTCCTGACATCTATAATTCCAAAATAAAGCTTATTACACAGTAAATAGGATCTCAAGCATGAAGCATATAACATATACCAATAAGTAAATTGTTAGCCCTTATGTTTTGATGATGTTTTACAACCACCATTATCGGTACTAATGGCTTGTTGAGTGAAAATATAGTGAATACATATATCAAGCATGTTAGTACCATGTAATGGAGGATTGGATGGAATATACGCTACAACGATAATATCCAAAAGGAGGAGGAGGCATAGTGATAAAGCAACATTCATTCAAGAACACTAAATGCAATAAGAAGCTTCATCAAACTCAAGCTATATCAAGACTCAAAGAATTGTATTCTTTGTGAGGATATTAGCTAGTTTTTATTTTCTCTCTAGTGCTAAAATGTAGGCAAGTAGTTTAGATTTCATCTGAAGCTATTGGGATATCACACACACGTTTTCATACTTATAGTTTTGAGCGTTTTCACAAAATACTATTTTTCACAAGTATGAGGAGCTATTAGCAAAATTCTTTTTCCAAAAAATTTATTTTTAATGTTAAAAATATTTTACAAAGTTTCACAATTTTTAGAAGTCAAATGAATATTTTACAGATTTTTTAAGAGAGTCAAAAATAGTGATTTTGTATGTATCAGTTCGCGGTCGACTGCCACGGTCGACTGTGCCTGAGTTCATTCATCAGTGGGCAGCAGAAACTTTCACGGTCGACCGTCGCGGTCGACCGTGAGCTCAAGATTTCCCACGGTCGACCGTCACGGTCGATCGCGAAAATAGCACGGTTGACCGCTGCTTAATTCAAACGGTCTCCTGGTACAATCGCAGCGTCGATTGTACACAATCTCAGCGCCGATTGTTTCTAGGTTTTGGGGGATTAGGGTATGGGTTGCAAACAGTTGTTTCTCTTCTATTTAAACCCATGCACTCCTTCTTCCTCATTGTCCCAATCTTTTGAAAAACCAGAGATTTTGTTTACTAAGAGCCAAAATTTTTAAAACCTGTTTTCTGTGTTTTCTCAAGTTCACATCCCAGCTTCAGTTTAATCTTTCTCTTTGCCATAGGGACTTGTAAAGAGAGAGCTTTTACACCATTGCTACTGTTTGAGAGCTTGATCTTGTGAAAATCAATTGTGTAGGAGTATGATCTAGTGGAGATCATCTGTGTAGTCGTGAGATCGCGAGGAGATCGTTGTGTAGAAGAAGTTCCGGCTTCCAAACTAGGTTGTGTAGTGGATTTCTCCTCGAGAGTGGGGAGCGAGGACGTAGGTTAGCGGACCGAACCTCGTTAACACATTGCGCGTCACAAGGATAACGATTCCTAACTCTATCTCTATTTCTACTGTTGTTCTTTTTGTGATTTGTTGCTTGTATTATTTTTATTGCACTATTTTAGCCTTGAGACCCTAATCAGCCCCCCTCTAGAGTCCAACAATTGGTATCAGAGCTTGGTCTCTATATTAGTTTTTGGTTTAATCACCTTAGAGAAAAGATCTTACGGATGCTTTAATGAATGTGCATATGTTAGAGGGACAATCCACCACTAGACCACCACTTTTCACTAGTAGTAATTTTGCTTATTGGAAGGCTAGGATGAGGATTTACCTTCGTTGCATTGATCTTGACATCCTAGAACTCATAGAGAAGAAATATGTAGAAAAGCCCAATGTCGGGACTATGACCGATGGAGAAAGGCACCAAGCCAATCTCAATGCAAAGGCTATGAATGCCTTAATTTGCGGTCTTTCCCCCAACGAGTATAATAGGATTTCCACATGTGCAACCGCATATGAAATATGGGTGAAATTGTGTATTACACATGAATGAACCCCACAAGTTAAGGAATCCAAGATTAGTGGGCTTATGCATGAATATGAGTTATTTAAGATGCTTCCAAATGAATCCATTAATGCTATGTTTTCTCGCTTCACTAACATAATCAATGAATTGCATGGTCTTAACAAGAAATTAACTATCCAAGACACGAACTACAAGATCCTCCGTTCATTGACTCCAATATGGGAACCCAAAGCTACGGCCATAGAGGAAGCTCATGATCTCACCACTCTAGCCCTCGATGGCCTCATCGGCAAGCTTAAGGTTCATGAGAAAAAGCTCAAGGGAAAGGAGAAGGAGGAAGTGTCCCCATGGGAAGTTGAGGAGCCATCACCAAAGATAAAGACCATTGCTCTCAAAGGAGCTAGTGACCACTCCTCATCATCGTCGTCGGAGAGTGAAGTTGATTTTTCTAGAGAAGTGGCTCACCTCTCTAGAAGAATTTTTAGACTCATAAAAATGAACAAAAAGTTTAACCCCCGATCTAACAACAAATTTTCTTCACGTGTAGAAAAATGTTTTGAATGCAATGAACTGGGCCATATCGCTAAGGACTTCCCCCAAGCTCAAGGAGAAATATATGAAGTATAAGAAGAAGAAGGCTATGTATGCCGGATGGGAGGAATCCAAACCAAGTGATTCGGATGAAGATGGAGCTAAACTTGCTCTTCATGATCCCAACATTTGCTTCATGGCCTATGAACAAGAGGTAATATCCGACACCGAGAGTGAATCCTTTTACATGCAATGTGATCTAGCTACGACTTTAGAAGAATTGAACATTGAATTTAAAAGAATGTCAAAAGAATTTTCTTCTTTTAAAAAGTTACATGCTTCTTGTGATGTCAAACTAGAACAACTACAAACCTCTCTTGCACTAAAAGATGAATTGCTAGGAGATCTCGATTTTGAGAATAAGCAATTAAGATCCAAGATTGAAAGACTAGAAATTGAGAGTGGTAGGATTAGACCCACTCATGCTTATGTTAATCATCATCACCATGGTAGAAATAGATTTCATAGATCTTATGCTCCTACACACAAGAGAAATTTTGTGTGCACATATTGCATAAAACGTGGTTATATTTCTACTCATTGTAGGATCAAAGATAATCATAATTTTTATGGCATGACATGGGTACCCAAAGGTACTAAGCTTACTAACCACCAAGGATCCAAGATTTGGGTACCTAAAGTTACTACACCTTCATCTCTTGTAGGGAACATCACGACAATGACGTAGAGAGATGTGGTACCTTGATAGTGGTTACTCACATCATATGACGGGTAACAAAGAGCTATTTATAATCCTATCAAGGATTAAAGGAGGTAGCGTCTCCTTCGGTGGTGGTGAGAAAGGTAAAATCATTGGTATTGGATCTATTGGTAAGAAACCTTCACCCGTTATAGAAGATGTTTATTTGGTTAATGGCTTGAATCATAATCTTCTTAGCATTAGCCAATTGAGTGATAAAGGTTTTGATATATCCTTTAAACCGGACAAATGCATTGTTAGTATGAATGGAAAAATTGTTTTTATTGCAAATAGAAAATCTAATGTGTATATTTTTGAGATGAATGAATTAGTGAATCAAGATGTGAAGTGCCTTGCGGTAATTGATGAAAACCCTTGGATTTGGCATAAGAGGCTTGGACATGCAAACATAGAATTGATATCCAAATTGTCCAAGAAGAATCTTGTTAAAGGGTTACCAAATTTGCATTTCATCAAAGATACCATATGCGAAGATTGTGCTAAAGGTAAACAAACTAAGTCTACCTTCAAACCCATCAATGAGGTATCAACTTCTAAACCCTTACAATTACTTCATCTAGATTTGTTTGGTCCTATGCGTGTTACCTCTCTTGGAGGCAAACACTATGTTTTTGTTATCATTGATGATTTTTCTCATTTTACATGGACAATTTTTCTTACAAGCAAAGATGAATGTTTTAATAAATTTTCAAATCATGTTAAAAGAATTAAAAACGAAAAAGATTTGAAAGTTGTTAAAATTAGAAGTGATCATGGTGGTGAATTTCAAAATATCTCTTTTTATGATTTTTGTGCTCATCGTGGTATAACTCATGTGTTTTCCGCTCCTAGAACACCACAACAAAATGGTATTGTTGAACGGAAAAATCAAACCATACAAGAGATGGCACGAACTATGTTGAACTCTTTTGATTTACCTAAATATTTTTGGGCGGAAGCCGTCAATACGGCTTATCATGTTTTAAATCATGTTTTGATTAGACCAAAGCTTAAGAAAACTCCTTATGAACTATTTTATGGAAAAACTCCTTTTATTGGTTATTTTTATATCTTTGGTTGTAAATGTTTTATTTTAAATACAAAAGATAACCATGATAATTTTGATTCAAAAATTGATGTTGATATTTTCTTAGGGTATGCACCTCGAAGTAAGGCTTATAGGGTCTTCAACAAACGAACTCTTATTGTTGAAGAATCTATAAACGTTACTTTTGATGAGACTAATATTGGTTCACAAGTTATTTTACCTAGGAAAGATGATGATGATGTTGAGGGAGGATTTGAACTTATGCAACCTATAAATACACCCTCTATAGAAGCACAAAAAGATGTGAAAAACACCAACACTCATGTTCAAGAAGAACTCCCCAAAGCATGGAAATTCGTATCAAATCATCCAAAGGAGCAAATCATTGGAAGTCCCTCACAAGGGGTTGTTACTCGCTCAAAGGTCTTGAGTGAGTGTGGTAATGTTGCTTTTTATCTCAATTAGAACCTAAGAAGGTTAATGATGCTTTAAATGATAAATTTTGGGTTTTAGCTATGCATGATAAAATAATTTTCGAAGAAATAAAGTTTGGAAATTAGTTCCTAGACCTAACAATGCTAGTGTAATTAGAACAAAATGGGTTTTTAGAAACAAACTTGATGAATTTTGGGTTTTTATAATTTGAATTTTCAAAATATAAAAATATTTTGTGATAACACTAGTTCTATCAATATTTTAAAAAATTCGGTTTTGCATTCTAGAACTAAGCATATTAATGTGCGCCATCATTTCTTACGTGACCATGTAGAGCGACAAGATGTATCCCTTGTGTTTGTTGACAAAAAATCTCAATTAGCGGATATATTTACCAAGCCTCTTGGTGAAGATGATTTTTGTCGCATAAGAAATGGTTTGGGCTTATGCACTATGTGAAAGTTCTATTTGCTTGTTTGTTTAGTTGCATTTCACATGCATTTTTGTTCATTTTCTTTTACCCTATTTTGATGGTGACAAAGGGGGAGAGAAATCTCCTCATTTGTGCACATAGTAAGGGGGAGCTCATAGATAGGGGGAGCTACTATCTATAAGCCATATTTATTTTTCTCTTATATAATGGTTGGTTGTCATCATCAAAAAGGGGGAGCCCTTATGTTTTGATGATGTTTTACAACAACCATTATCGGTACTAATGGCTTGTTGAGTGAAAATGTAGTGAATATATATATCAAGCATGTTAGTGCCATGTAATGGAGGATTGGATGGAATATGCGCTATAACGATAATATCTAAAAGGAGGAGGAGGCATAGTGATGAAGCAACGTTCATTCAAGAACACCAAATGCAATAAGAAGCTTCATCAAACTCAAGCTATATCAAGACTCAAAGAATTATATTCTACGTGAGGATATTAGCTAGTTTTTATTTTCTCTCTAGTGCTAAAATGTAGGCAAGTAGTTTAAGCTATTGGGATATCACACACACATTTTCATACTTATAGTTTTGAGCGTTTTCACAAAATACTATTTTTTACAAGTATGAGGACCTATTAGAAAAATTCTTTTTCCAAACAATTTGTTTTTAGTGTTAAAAACTTTTTACAAAGTTTCACAATTTTTAGAAGTCAAATGAATATTTTATAGATTTTTTAAGAGAGTCAAAAACAGTGATTTTGTATGTATCAGTTCGCGATTGACCGCCACGGTCGACCGCGCCTGAGTTTATTCGTTAGTGGGCAGCAAAAACTTTCACGGTCGACCGTCGCGGTCGACTGTGAGCTCGAGATTTCCCACGGTCGACCGCAGAAGTCTCTGGACCTTTTCTCAGTTTCTAAGCTATCTCGCGGTCGACCGCGAAAATAGCACGGTCGACCGTCACTTAATTCAAACGGTCTTCTGGTACAATCTCAGCGCCGATTGTACACAATCTCAGCACCGATTGTTTCCAGGTTTTGGAGGATTAGGGTATGGGTTTCAAACAGCTGTTTCTCTTCTATTTAAACCCATACACTCCTTCTTCCTCATTGTCCCAAGCTTTTGAAAAACCAGAGATTTTGTTTACTGAGAGCCAAAATTTTCAAAACCTGTTTTCTGTGTTTTCTCAAGTTCACATCCTAGCTCCAGTTTAATCTTTCTCTTTGACATAGGGACTTGTAAAGAGAGAGCTTTTACACCATTGCTACTGTTTGAGAGCTTGATCTTGTAAAGATCAATTGTGTGGGAGTATGATCTAGTGGAGATCATCTGTGTAGTTGTGAGATCGTGAGGAGATCGTTGTGTAGAGGAAGTTCCGGCTTCCAAACAGGGTTGTGTAGTGGATTTCTCCTTGAGAGTAGAGAGCGGGAATGTAGGTCAGCGGACCGAACCTCGTTAACACATTACGCGTCACAAGGATAATGATTCCTAACTCTATCTCTATTTCTACTGTTGTTCTTTTCGTGGTTTGTTGCTTGTATCATTTTTATTGCACTATTTTAGCCTTGAGACCCTAATCACCCCTTCTCTAGGGTTCAACATAAATCGTATCATATATTCCTCATAGCATGCTTTATTAATCAAAGAAAATAGTTCATAAATTTTTTTTTTAGATTTTTCGTGTACATATATAGTACGTCCTCACTCATACTAAGGATTTCTAGCGGACTGTATACATGATCCCTAGGAAACTCTTTCCTAACTCCATAATATAACACATGGATGATCTTAAGGATATTGGAACTAGAGCTCTGATATCAACTGTGACGCCCCAGGGTTCACACAAGGCTGTAGACCCAGATAAAACCCGGATTTGTCAAACCTTCCAAGCACCAACCACCATGCTACGACATGTTTCACCATCACAATCACTATCTCTCTAGTGAAAATAATAAATAGGTGAAGGTACAAACATGCAAAAATAGAAATAGGCAACACTGGATATACACAGAAGAAGCATAGGAAATATCAATAATGAGCCTAACTGAAATAGAATAGAAATATCTCTGAGTATAAACTGGATCTCAAATACAATGAGTAAAATAAACAAAGTCTCACAAAAGCTTTCAACTCTAAACTAAAATACCAATCTAGAGTCTGAAAATAATCAACTACATGTGAAGTTCTGCAATAACTACAAAGTATAATAAGTAGCTAAATGGACAACTAAGAAGTCCCATCAACCTGCGACTCTCCGTACGTCAGACTCGCTGCCTGAAAGAGGGGAAACAACGAGCGTCAAAGCGCTAGCGAGATCATCACTAGCTCTCCCCAGAGGAAGGGGTAGGAGTATATAAGAAAATAGAGTCAGTACTTACATATATCAAATCATTCATATAGCTCTTTATGAATGAAAAACAAATAGTCAAGGAAACATACTCAAATCTCCAACATAAAGAATAAATACCTCATCTCGAATTACATCCGAGTAGTCTGCTCTAATATAAGAGGATGTCAATCAAACCAAAATGAATATAACTTCCGTCCATAACGGGTGTGCTAAAATCTAAAAGGAAATACCCTACTCACGGGTAATATATCATGGAAGTAAAACTTACAACTGATCAAATATCTATGTGTGCATCATCTTGTGCTATAGCTGTTTTTGTTAAAAGTTGGTTTTTCCATTGCTTTCAAACCTGTTACACCGTTTATCGATTACAAGTTCAAACTGGAAGAAAAGTTGATTTTTTTATAAGATCTTCTTACAATGAAAAATAAAGATTATAACTTTATCAAACAAAACGCAGCAGTAGTTTATCTCCCGCTGCTTTGCGTGGGATCTTTGCCTGTGCCGGGGACGTGTTAGTTTGTGGACCACCGCATATTAAACCCGATTGATAGTATAATTATGCTCTTGCTTCACAAAGGAAACAATTGCGGAAGCGACAATCACGACCAAACGAGATTGTGGCTCTTCTCGAGATTAAAACCAAGTTTAATCCGAAGGAAAGAAGGGAAAAGAATCACGAACCTTTCGAAGGAATTTCTTTATGAAAATATTCACCAAGATCTGATGATTCTCCTCTGAAATTCGTGGTTAGCTGGACAATTTGACAGCACCTCGCCTCTTCAATTTCAGATCCTCCTGAAAGAAGACCCTAGGCTTCTATTTATAGGCTTTTGGAGACGTGTTTTTGGATAAGAATTGATATTTAAATGTTATCTGCAGTTAATAACAGCTTAAACGCGTTTAGGGATAGCCTCAAAACAGTTAGGGAGGCCCTGGGATGAAAGAATCCTTAAAAATCATCGAAATCCGTGTTTTGGGAGTCTTGGGAGTCAAAAAGAGTCGTGGTGGCTCGGGACTGTGCGAGCCACCATTTGGTGGCTCGTATGGGTGTTAGCCACCATTTGGTGGCTCACATGGGTACGAACCACCATTTGGTGGCTCGCACTCGTGCGAGTCACCATTTGGTGGCTCGTGCCTACGCAAGCCTCCTGGTGTGTTTTTGTTCATCTTTTTGATACTTCGGCGATTCGTGACCCCTCAAGTTTGCTTGTTTTGCGTACGGTTCATCGTTTCATTGACTTACACATTTTACTGATCCACTTCGTACGTTCACTGGTGTTGGATAAACTCCCTTGACTCGGATAATAATGTTTATCGTCTTTTCGTTGTCTTGAACTGTGTTTGGGAAGCTATAGGTAATTTTTGACGTCTACAAATATCCCCTCCAAAGTGTTTCAGTCTCGTTTTTTTATAGAAGAGCCTAAAATACTTTGGATGTGATAGGCCCAACCTTCAGTAGGTGTAAAAGGACCTGTAAATGGCTTCAGCTCTTGACTCCTTCAGCCTTCAATCTACTTAGCATTTTGTCGAATAGATGAAGTTCTTACGGTTCTGCGTTTATCGTCTGACAGCTGTCGAAGTCTCGGATTAAAACTCGTGTGTTGATTTATCTCATTGAGTTGACGTTGAACTGACTATCTTTGTCAGGAATTTATATCTGAATATGATTGAACTCCTTGTCATCATTCTTTAATCCTTATTTTGGTGAATTTTGACAACGCGTTGACAGGCGTGGACCATAGGCACAGTTTATACTCTTACGTCAACTGGAGTCTACACAGTTTAGGATCCTAAGGCGTTGGAGCTGAGAGGACCAGTTTATACTCATATACTCCAGGGAGTTTCGGGAATTAGTTTAGCCTCATGTACCAGTCGGAGGTCATCGGGTTATTCTTAGGAATATCATGTATGGTATTCTCCAGGAACTTCCCGTTGAAGGTGAGAAGCAGTTTAAACTCATATACCTTTTGGAGTACGAATACGGATACCATATATGTCGAAAATACTCGAAAATGGGTCAGAATATCCATAAATTGGCCAAATAGCTTGTCATACGTGCGAGCCAGTAAATGGCGGCTCACACGTGTGCGAGTCACCATTTGGTGACTCGCACGGATGCGAGTCACTACTTGGTGACTCGCATGGGTGCAAGTCACAATTTAGTGGCTCGCATGCGTGCGAGTCAGCCTAGGAACTTTTTGATTAAATTCGGTCTAGCTTGGCTTGGTTCGAGCGGTTCGAATCGGGTTTGGTCTGGTTCAGCCCCAATTCGTGTTTAAAACCAACAGTCCACCATTTTTCCTTCGTCTTCTCGTCTTCTTCATTTTCTTCAGTTTCCTTTCGAAGAATCCCTATTTCTGAGAACTCCTAAGCTCTCTCTCTCAAGATCTTTTCCTCTTTAAAGCTGTTCTTCAACCTTTGATTTCGAACAGCAAATCCACCTCGAGATCTAGGGTTTCACTTCTTCGTCAACTGGGTTCGAGCTCTGTTCTTGACGAATTCTAGGTAAGACCGCTCGTCCTCACTTCACTTTTGATCGAATTTTCATCTTTGGACACTTGATTTATGGCCGAAACTCTCCCTCTGGATCTAGGGCTCTAGACTAAAACCCCAATTCTTGATTTCTTAGTCGATTTTGGGATAAAGACCCAAAATTGAGCTTAGTTGTATGTGGGGTCTGACCTGCTGCTTTGAAACATCTGGTTTAACGGCAGGAATCGAGCTTGGAGATTCTTGACTTTTTAATGTGGCCGAAACTCTCACTGTAGATCTAGGGTTTTAGACTGAAACCCCCATTCTTGGTTCGCTCGATCCTATTCAAGACCCAAGCATTTGATTCTTGAATTTGGTTGCCTCGCTTCAATTTCAGTAATTATCAGACTTTGGGTCTTTTCTGGTTTCGGGTTTGTGAATGATAGCCAACACTTTTTTTTTTGGAGTGGCTGAGAGTTGGCCGAACTTGCACTCAATTAGTTTATCCGATCCCATTTAAAACTCATGTACTCGATTCTTGAGTTTGCGCGTGGTTAAAATTTGTTAGGATTCGTAATCCTGACCGAGCCCTTGTATGCACGAATCTAATTAAACTTAGGTTTGTGATCTTCGGGCTTTTAGTTGTGTACGAGAATTGATCTTATATTTTGACACTGCCAGGACCTTGACTTGATTTTGGCTTTATGCATAAACTGGGGCTTGGTCACATTGTGTATGAGATGTTTAACTTGTGTTCACCTTTTGGCTTCAACAACTAGCTTTGAACTTTCATTTGTGCCCGATAACGGCCATATCGGGCTTTTAGTGTATATGATAGCCCGATTTGTAGGCACGTCGTGTTTCAATACTAGCCACGTAGATGACTTCGGCCGAAATCCTAAAATTCTGGCTTAAATTGTTGCATGACCTGTTGTGGGTCGAAACTAAATCTGCACCAGGCCCACCACTTAGGTTTAATCGGATTTTTAAATGACCAATCCTATTTCGTAGAATAGCACCATTTTCTCCCTGTATTAATCTAATATCTCCTAATTTTTGATGTAATTGAATTGTTAATTCTCTCTACAGATATGTCGCCTAAGAGATCTCGCGTTGCTCGAGGCCGTTCGGCGACTCAGTCACCCGAGCCGACGCCGTTTAGCTGCATAGGTAGATCATCATCACCTCTTTTATTCACGAGTTAAATATTGAGATATCACACTGCATATTGCATCCCCGCTTTGTTCTCCTTGGTGAGGCAATTGGGAAGAGCCGCCACCCTCCTTCGTGGGGGTGGACGCTTCACAAGTAGTGTTTTGCTTGGTCAAGACATGACTGAATTAGCTTGGGGCGATTTCTTGCTGTACTATACTCCAAAGGATAGGTATATTGTCGCGTTATTCATGCGACAATATATCCCGTGCTTCGTGTGTATAGTGTGGCTCTTAATCGTCTCGTCTAGTTAATCCATCGTGAATATGTACTTGGTATAATATCATCGCTTTGCTCTCCTTTGTGAGGCAATTGAGAAGAGCCTCCATCCTCCTTCGTGGGGGTGGACGCTTCACAAGACGTGTTTTACTTAGTCAAGACACGTTTTAAGGCAATATGGGGCGATCTCATGTTGTGTCATATCACACAGACTCAGGTATATCATCGTGTTGTTCGCACGTTAATATGCTTTTTCGTTTGTGTGTGTGACATAATTAAGATCGTCTCACTATTTATAAGGCCGTGACTCCATCTCACAATTTGTGAGGCGAGTTCGACGCCTATACTGCCTTAACATAGGCATTTATGACTGTATCTAATAATTACCTATTGTTTTACCTCAGTTGAATTTCTCTCGAGAGAGTTTAGTGCCCATTCAGTGGAAGGCCGCTGCAGTGAGGCTTATGCCTCTACTGATGAGCCGATCCCTGTTCTGGTAGCTCCTCAGTTTGCTCTGGGTGTATCGGAAGAACTTCCGCGGTTAATACGGAAAGGAGAGCGCTATAGTTTAAGGCAACTTATCACAGATGTGCCACTAGTAAAGGACCCAAGTTCTACACATCCGTTGAGGAAACCAGACTATTTATTTGGGGATTCCATAAAAGATACCGCCACTGTATTTCTTGGAATAGAGCAATGGCTGCACCATGACGACGGTGGCTATTTATACCTTCCTCCGATTCCTCGTCACCGTTTGCTTGCTGAGCTTCGGTGTCAAGCTGTTCCGTGGGAAATGTCATAGAGGCTGACAGAAGAACACGAGCGCATTCACTGTGGTTATATTACTCATGGCGCAACTCCCGGTTCAAGTAATCGAAACCGGATAATGGGGTTACATCCGGGGATCACAGGATTGAATGACCTACCCAAAGGTGAGATCTTCACTGTTGCTAACACTGTGAAGAATCGGCTCGCAGCTTTGGGTCAAGAAATGCCAGCAACCGGTCATCGATGTTATGGATGAGTACATTCATCGGATAGGCTATAGTGGACTCATTTGAACAACTATATCTTGGACCGGTTCGGTGAGGATTTGAAGGCTAGTGGCTTGTTTGCAGCTGTCTGCGCCACCACTTATGGATTGACCATTAGTGTCCCTTACTTTTTGGCGCTGTTGGAACTCTACAATCCCGACACCAACACGTTTCTGACCAAGCATGGAGAGTTGGGATTGGCGTTGCACGAAATGTATAAAGTCTCTGGTCTTCCAATGGGGAATATGATTTATCAAGAGTATTTTTCTTCTAGCAGGGAGCTGCAGCAATTGAAGTCGCAGACACCCAACCGTTACAATACCTTTTGGGATCTCACCTGCCACTACCACATAGCTCTGGCGGGTGCTGATCCATTATCGAAGAAGCCGTGGCCGCAGATTAGCTTGAAGAAGTTCGCGGATTATCTATTCAAGAACACGAACAACGTCCTGGGCGAAACAATTTGTGAGTTATCACCGCTGACCACCTCTGAAGTGAATGAGTTGATCAATAAGTCGAACGCTCAGTCTTATACTACAGCTGGTATTGAGGATGGCTTTGCTGCTAGAACCAAGTTCCAGACATTCTTATGGCAAGGAGTTAAACCGATCCGGCCTATGACATTGCTTTCTGGGTATCTCGCTATCTGGCTGAAAAAGTGCGTAGTGCCATACCAATCTACTTACACACTGCCTCTGGAAGTTTTGTTTCCCGCAATTCTGCTTGCTCACCGAAAAAATCTATGTCTTCTTCTGCCAATGACCGTTGATATTCACAGAGGGCTTCGCCAGATCGTGAACACATTTACTCAGAGGGAGAGTTCACTACCAGCTCAGATTCCCCTCACAAAGGTGGAACTCCCCTACACCTACTTAATGGCTTGGTTGGTGCTTCATCACTCAGATATGATGTCGGCCCCAACTTTTGTTGATCCCTCCTTTCCTTTTCTCCAAATAATAGAAAATTGCAAATGGAAGGGATGAGGTTTAGCAGAGATCAGGAAGCAATTTCAGAATCAAAAGTGCCAGGTATTTTCTACTTGCTTCCTAAGATTTTCGGGTCAATACGGCGACTCATTGATCGATGTAGAGGAGCCGAGTACAAGTCGAACTTCCCTCGATTCTGGCTACTTTGATTGGCTAGTTAATATCCGGCCGGGCTATGTGATCTTCCGCGTACAAAACCATTGTTACATAGAGCCCTACTTGCCGTGTCGGTTCGCCCATCAGTTCGGTTATGATCAGATTTATATCGGGAACCTGAACCGACAACTCCGGACTCGTGGAGGTTTAGTAGATGGGGCTCAAGAATGGCTTTGGAACATCACTGGTTGTACTAGTGCCAAGTTCAACCTTCCCGGCGTTGAGCGTAAGTTGGAGCTAACTTTCCTACAGTGGCGGTGGCTCTTGGCGACCAATGAACACGTACCCGTTCAATCGATCACCGAGTCAACTGACAAAGAAGCTTATCGGGTTGCTACTCGAACGGTGTATGAATCCGAGCTCAAAAAGAGGAGGAGGAGGGAATCGGCGGGTCCTTCTAGTCATAAAACACAGAGGGAGCCTACTTTTCCCTCTGGTAAAGAAACTACGGAACCTTATGCAGGGGGTGGTGCAAAGATTAGAGGCGATGGCGAAGAAGAGGAGCTGGAAACAGGTGTGTCAGATCCCTCCTCCTTAGAATTATTTGAATTAGCCATTGCTGAAAGAATTCGCCGCTTTCGACTGTCCAAACCTTCGCCCCCTCTAAAGAAGCCAAAGATGCAAGTCTTGTTCACTTATCCTAATAAGATGTCGGTTGAAATCCCAGGTGCAGTTCCTGAGGAGGAGAGAGAAGAAAGCAACCTCATTCACCGGACGCGGTCCCGACCCGCAACTCAGGTCACTCCAGGGCATTAATTACGTTCTAAATTTTCCGAGGAGAGGCCTGTTGATCCAGAGGAGGAGCGTCCGGCTAAGCGCAAGAAGCTGGCTTCTAAGCGACGGGGCAACTCTCAAATTCCTAAAACGGGACCGGCGGATCCAAGACTGACGGTTGAAAGGGGTGAGTACTTCTTCATATAATTTCTTCTGGTACATGTTGAGCTTTCGAACTTAAACAATTTCGCACTTCGTAGGAGAAGATTTTGCAAGCCACTTTATCTTTGACGCTTCCTCTCCTGATATTGACTTCTCGGAATCAGGCTCGACGAGCCTGTAGACGCTGGGACAAGTATTCCCGATAAGACTGGCGTAGGTCACGACGTCGAGCCAGGCTTAACCGTACAGGCTGAGAGTCCAGGTATACTTAAAACCAGTAGTGCATCTTTCAGGTGACAGGAATTGAACGATGAAGAATTCGTATCCCCGCTAACTATTTCTATACTTCTTACGCTGTTAGAAAAGTTGCAAGAGGTGGATCGAAGTAATAGGGTGCAGGAACCTAGCGTCGCAGTTGAAGGTGAATCTTATTTGACTTTTATTTTCTAAAATTTGTATTTTGACTCTTGTACTTTCTTATAGATGCGATAACAGAGGGTCAAGGTGATGAGGGGGGTTCCCGAGATGCACCCTTCGAAGAGGAGGGTGTAGCCTCACTTGATCCGGTATCGGCCTCTGAGGATATGCTGCTCGATGATATGTTGCTTAAACAAGCCCAATACGAGGCCGCCGATCCAATAAGCACCGCTGGTTCGCCTGCAAGTATGGTTCTTATTCCCATGTTTCACTTTTTTACCTGTCATCTTTCATTTAATCATCGGAGGGTTCTGATCGTAGGACCAGTCATTAAGACTGATAAAACTACTCCTAATGGAAAGTCTGGTGAATCTGAGGGTCTCGATTTCTTAGTTTTGGCAGGGGTTGTTATTGATGCTCGGTCATCAGGCTTTCAGCAATAACTCCCGGTTCCCTTAGGAATGCCAATTACCGTACCTGCTACAACTATTAGCGGGAGTTCGACTGAACAGGCCATGAGAACAACTGAAGAAGTTGGTGCTTCAACGGCTGCTACACCCGTAGTTCTTCCTGCGATACATGAAGTTGAGTGACCAGAAATGGGTGTAGTGCGTTCGGTTGGAGAAAGCTCCTCGGGGGCTGGTAAATCTTGCACTATTTTTTTCGTTTATCTTTCTGACTTATAATTATGGGATATTCATGATCTTACGCTTTCTTTTTCTTTTGTTGTTGCAGGATTGTCGTCTCAACTGCGCGAGGTCGTTGATGCTTTATTATCTGACGACGACCTAGATACGCTCTTCCTTTGCTTGGAAATCGGTAACTTCTTTAATTTTGTAGAGTCGCTAATTGACAAACTTCTGGAGAAGAGGATCCCTTTCAACCACTTCCGGCCGGTCCTTGAGTGCAAAATATCCTCAATAAAGGATACTGGCTCTCTCAATATAGCCGACGCTTTGATTGACGATGTAAATCAATTAGAGCGTGAATTTGTGAAGCTACAAGAACTCTAATCCGTTGGTGCTTCTGGCTATGTTGTTGCGCGAATGGAGATCGTCTGCAATCCTGGCGTGAAGCTCGAGCATCCGTCGGGCTTGGGATTCATGCGCAGAGGAAACGGGTCGACCAAGCGGAGAAAGTTCATTCCGAAAGATTGGTTCACCTACGCGAAATCGACTCGTCCTTAGCCTCTGTTGATGCCGAAATAGCAGAGCTTCAACAAAAACTTGCGGAGGCAAAACAACAAAGAGCTATTTTGGAAGTGACCAAGGCCAGGGAGGAGCATAGTAAAACCGTGATGTCCAGCAAAGTGGCGCTCTCAAGGGCAAGGCTAGCCAAAATGGAGGAAGAAGCTGCCCAACTCTTATCTGCTTCTGAGGATTATTTCAAGGCGGAGCTGCAGCGTGAGCTTGAACGTACATATGCCGAGGAGTTAACCAAATTAGAGCAGCAAGTCGTTAGTCATAAGTTCAATGTAAAGTGACTGCAGCTATTGTATCTGAACACCTGTCTTTGTTAATGATACGCATATTTTGTTTAGTCTACTTTAATTCTTATTATGACTTCTCATCCTGTTTAGAATAATCAACCATAATACTTCTAGGATTTTTGGCAAATCCTCAGCCATCAACGGATTTGATATGCCTTTGCCGATTACCGTTTGAATCGGGCTAGCCTGTGAATTATCTAGATCCGTTTCACAAGTAACATTGTGCTAAAGGAATGAACTCCTTTAGACTCAATGCTACGAATTTGAATACGCAGACTTTGTCTTTCTTACGGTAAAAGACTAACCGGCAGTGCGTATTAGGCGCTGACTTATCTCTGCTTAGGATTCAAGATAAAATTCCCCATACATGTAAGGCATGGATTATGGAGTTATTATAATGTAGTGTCTTTTTACGGGGCAAAGACGAGCCTAATACTGAAGAGGATGAATTTTATATTCTATTTTCAGTCCTTCTTTTACGGGAGAAGTGACCCCGATACCAAAGAAGAAGAATTTTATATTCTATCCTTGGTTGCAGAAGAAACTTAAAGTGGGATCTCCACTTTGAGAATCTGTGAGATGAAACTAAAAGTGGGATCTCCACCCTAAGAATCGAGAGGATTCAGTTAACCCTAACTTTTATAGGATTGGTTATCTGATCCAGAAATAAGTCTTCTTATTTATCAAGATGAAATTCGGACTCCACCCCTAACTTTTATAGGTTTGGCTGAAGGGAAAGGAGTGAAATGTTTTCGTTTATCAAAAAGAAACCCGATCTTAACCACAGTCATTTGACAGTTTTAACCAAAAAAGGGATATTGAGACGACCCTAACTTTTATAAGTTCGGTCGTTCGAATGGAGTGAAGGCCTTCGTTTATCGAAAGGGAAATCGATTTGAAAGTGGGCCTCTCGTTCATGGAAGGAATCGAGAGGAGATTTTAGCTGTGGTCCTAACTGTAAAAAAGTTTGACCGAATGAAAGTGGGAGTGTGAATCATAGTTGAAATTTGACCGGACTTGGCCCAAAGAACTTTGCTAGGCTCGCCGTGAACTGATTTGATAGTGAGGGACGGTGAGAACTCTTTTGTGAGGGAAGATTGATCCTAAAGAGTGATCAAATCTCATCTCAACAAGAGAGCGCTTAGAAGATTACAGTAGGAGTTCTCTATGACCAGACATGAACTGTTTAGATGACGGGTCCTTATTTAAAGCAACCGGTTGATTTCGGGTTATCCTTAAGAATATCATATATGGTATTCTCTAGGAACTTCCCGTTTAATAATATGTTCTGAGCATACTAAGGATAGTACTTCTTCAGGAACTTGCCATTTATTGGCAACATGATTTTATCACCGTCTTTAGTGATTAGGCGATATGCACCGTTTGAGTAGACTGTCTCTATCACAAACGGTCTTTCCTATTTGGGTTGGAACTTACCTTTTTTCTTAGAATTGAGTATCATAGGACGCTAGATGATGAGAACCAAGTCTCCTTCCTTGAAGCTTCATTGCTTGACTTTCTTGTCGAAAGCACGAGAGATTCTGGCTTGATAAAACTCAATTTATTGTTGAGCCTCCAGGCGCTTTTCGTCTAATATCTCAAGTTCTTTGAGACGTTTCTGGTGTTGTTCTTCTGTCGTCATCCCTGTTGCGAGAGCGATACGAAGGGATGGAATCTGAATTTCCAAAGGAAGAACAGCTTCGCATCTATACACTAGTGAATACGGAGTGGCCCCGGTAGGCGTACGGACCGTAGTACGATAGACCCAAAGGGCTTCGCCGAGTTTATCATCCCAGTCTCGCTTGTTAGTTTTCACGAGTTTTGACAAAATCTTTATGATTGTTATGTTGAACGCCTCAGCTAATCCGTTTGCCATAGGATTATATGCTGTAGAAGAGACGTCTTCAATTCTGAATTTTTCGCAGAATTTAATGAAAGCGTTGCTCACGAACTGAGTACCGTTGTCGTGTATAATTCGTCTTGGAATGCCATATCGATAGTGTTAGACCCTAGAGGGGGGGGGGGGTGATTAGGGTCTTATGCTAATCTAATCCCGATTAAATTTCAATTAAAATTATGTTGATCAATTTGTTCTTGCAAGAGATAGATATGAATAAGAACGATAAGAATAAGCACAAAAGAAATATACGCTAAGCAAACACAAACACAAGATATGTTTACGAGGTTCGGTCCCCACGACCTACATCCCCACTCCTCACCTCGAGGAGATCTCTACTATCATAATCCGGTTTGGAAGCCGGAACTTCTACGCACTCGGTTTACAAGCTTACCGAAAACTCTCACACAACAAACACTATGCAATCACACTTTACACACTAAGTGTAGGAACCTAGCCCGTGTACTCCTCCTCAAGTGCTCGGATGTAACCTCTCCCTAGGTTCGTCAACCGACACCACTCCTATTGGATTCGACCCCGTCTCTCGCCTCACACTTCTCTCGATGTACAAGTATATTACAAGTGATACTCACAAATAAAGATTAAATACAATGGTTTGTTCTCAATAACAAATAAGAACGCAAATGAAGCTCACACTCACTAAATCACACCCCACAACCCACACTATATAGTATGAAGATATTAAGCTCAATATGTGTGTGTGATAACAGTGAATGAAAATAATACAACTCAACAAATATAGCTAAATAAATGAAAGTGAAATAGTAAGCTATATAAGGAAGAGTTTAGAAAACTTCTCAATAAACAAGAAGAGTAGTGGATGATGATCCCAATAGGAATTGAAAGCCACTTCTTGTTGTAGAAAACTTCTCTTGAAGTAGATTAACGAAAATTAGCTTAACAGCTCTTTAAACGCCTCTTAAACCTTTGTTAAAACTTCTTGTAAAAACAAAACTCTTGGTTTTCTTAGTTACTAAAATAGAAGAGCAATGGGGTATTTATACCAGCTCAAGAACTCAACAAAAACCAACTTGAAATGACCAAAAAGCTCCCAGAGAATCAAATCAGAAACTAGCCGTTGGAATCAAATCATGAGTTCGGCGGTCGACCGTGGCGAAGCACAAAAACACTGAGGTTTGAAAAATTGATGCTGGCGGTCGACCGCGACGGTCGACCACGAAAGTCTCTGGATGGTTTCACGGTCGACCGTCACGGTCGACCACGAGCACATAAAAGCCAGACTTTGAAAATTTGTTCATGGCGGTCGACCGTGGCGGTCGACCGCAAACTGACACAGTCTGAAAACCTGTTTTTGGCCGATTTTGAAAATACTTTAAAAATAGTAAATCAATTCCAAAAACAATAAAACTTTGGAAAAAGTTTCTAAATGATAAAATGAACATGTTAGAAAAGGAATTTTTGGAAAAATAATTTTTGTTTGCAAAAACACACTGATTTTGAAAAGTGTTTGTAAAACCTGTATTTTACGAATATGAAAATTTGATATGACTTATAAACATGTATATATATATCATGCATATATTATATGTATATAATAAAATATGAATGAGCTGTAAACATAATAAAAGATATTGTAACAACGTTTGATAAAAAATCATTTATATGATAGAAAACGTCAAAAATCGTGTTAACTGTACATATATTGAGCTTAAATATAAACATACAATATATGTAAGTAAACTATTCTTATACCTAGGTAACTCCACACATATGAACTTGAATCTTTAACGCTTGATTGTCGTGTGTTGAAATACCTATAAAGAGAAACATAAAAACAAAACTAGAGAATATATTAGCGATAAATTGTTTGACAAATCATCATCAAAACTATAGGTCAATAATCTCCCCCTTTTTGATGATGGCAAACAATTTATTTATTGATATGAAATAAATACTGATAAACCACATACAGTATGAATTAAACATATAGACCATATATATCATGAATCAAACATATAAACCACATTAGATTTTCTCCCCCTTTGACAACATCAAAAAGGGAAAAAATAAATATATATTGAATAGGAGCAATGCTCCCCCTGCATACAAGCACAGATAATAAACAAAAATACAGCTAAAGCTCTCCCTGTCAATTTGCATAGATGATATATAAAGATCATATTCATACATAGGAGCTAAGCAACCATATCCATCCAAATACAACCATAAACAATATATAGACCAAATAAATCACAAATCATCACTTAAACACCAAATACTACATAGTTTTCCACAAATATAATTTGTTCCACAATACTACAAACCATACACAAATTGTTTCACAAAGTCACATAGTTTTCCACACAAACATAGAGTTATTACAACTCAAAATAAAACATAAGTATCAAGTTCTAGTTAAACATAAACATAAGCATAGAATCCAATAAACTCCAATAAGCTACAAAGTCAATCACCACCATCACCATCAGAAGCAGGGCCAGAGCCAGATGCAGATCCATCATTAGAGCCCTCATCAGAACCAGAGCCAGAACTGGAGGAGAGATCCGGAATCCCAAGAGACTAACGCTGATAAGATAGAATAGTCCTAACGTCCCTCTGAATAGTTAAGACCTGAGTCTCGAGACGATCCAAACGGGCACAGATATCAGAAGTGGAGGAGGTGAAAGCTCTAGACCGAGAAGATGATGGCTGAGTAGGATCAGATAAGGAAACAGAAATTTGCATTCGGGAAAGTGAGACCCTATTAAAATATTCTTTACTAGGCTCCACTTTGGCTTCATTAGACAGAGCAACACCGAAGTGTTGGAGAATGAGAGTGATGATACAACCAAAAGGAAGGAATTTGAAATACTTACATGCTATACTCTTGAGAAAATGATTAGCCTAATTCACTTTTATTTGGGCAAAGATGGCATAAACTGCATTAACTTTATCAGGGGCAAAGTGATCGAAACTCCCGGTTTTGGGAATAAGGTTTTGAGCAACAATACGAGCTATGATTTTAGCAGTGGGATTGAGTGATTTGTTGTTCATTGGGTAGGTGCAACCGGGCTTAAACATGATATCGTTCACAGCGTGATCAGTGTGTTCGATAGACATAAGCTCGACATCGCTTGACGTGATCTTAAGGATTCCCGCAAGTTCGTCGGCATTAAAAGAAATCTGGATGTTTTTAACAGATGTGGAGATGGTTTAGACACCATCAGCAGTGGAAGTGACAGACAAATTTACATAAAACAAATATACCAGAAATGGATAATAAGGAACTTTGCGTTGCTCATCTAGTAATTTATCTAAGCCAACAGCAAGAAGAATTTCATGAATGTTGTAGATGGCCAATAGATCATATTTGATATATCTAGTACGTAGGATTTTCAGTTTGCATAGCTCCCTATATTTCTTAACTAGGGGTTTAAACAGAAGATAATCCTCATAATGGGAGGCAGTGATAGATGAGGAACTAGATTCAGGCTTGGATCTCTTCTTAGGAGGCATAATTATAGATAGAAACAACTAGGATTTTATAGATGCAAATGAAACAGAAATTAAATTAAAAAACCCTGGATTAGCCAAAGAAACCCTAAGAGAGAATGGAAACAAGAGATGAGATAAGAGATTACCCAAAATGAAAGAGAGTTAGAGCCGCGGTCGAACGAAGGGATGCTGCGGGCGACTGAGGAGAAAATTTCTGATTTTGGGGAAAAATTTCGAATGAAGGTGGAAGATGAAGAGGGTCGGATCTTAGAGAGGAAGAAAGGAGCGGCTCAGATCAGATCAGTGAACGATCAATGGTGGTGGAGAAACAGGTTTAAAAAATTAAACCAAATAAACCGAAACCCGATAACGAAAATGAGCAGAAAAATAAAAAAACTCTCTTGCGGTCGACTGTGATGGTCGACCGAACAATTTCCAGAAACATTGATGGTCGACCGTGGCGGTCGACCGCGAGAAAGATAAATGTATAGTCAGTTTTAAAAACTGGATTTTAGGAAAAATTTAATTTTGGTCCTTAATAAAATTGTTTTATAAGATATATAAATACATATAAAGTTTTTAGCTATAAAAAAATATTTTATTTTAACTTAATAAAAATACAATTCACCATTAAAACTCAAAACCTAATTATTCAAAAAAAAAAAAACAAAATGAACAAAACAAAAAAAACAAAAAAATTGATATAAAAATTATTTTGGTACCCAAATTATTTTGGTACCACTAAAATTTGGGACATGACCCCTATCATTTAAATCCAATGCTTTAGGGTAATGAACCCGCTTGGGCGTATTTTGTGCACCGATACGATCAAAACAAAAATAGTAAACATGACCCATACGATTACAATTTGTGCAATGTAGAGGTTTGAATGGTTTACGTTGATAGAAATGAAATGCACGTGGTTCATTTGCAAGAATAGATTTTTCTTTGTAATTATTTTGCAAACAAGAATTTCTTTTTAAATCGAAACAAAACATGGCCAAATGACCAAAACGACCACAATAATCACATTTGTACACATGATCATGTTTATGATTTACACTATGTGTGTGTACATGTGTATGTGATGAAGAAGCTTGATGGGACGCACAATCATGAATAGGCTTGTCAATTTTTGGTGCATTGTGACAAAATTGAGCTAAATGGCCTTTAAGACCGCAAATAGAACATTTGTGAATTTTGTCATACATATGTGCATAGTGAATAGGTTTCTTAGAAGAATTAACATTGAAATTTGCACATAAGTCCATAAGCTTTTTAATATTAGCAATACAAGTGTTTAGTGTTGAATCTAAGGTAGATATATGTTTTCTCATTTGATTCAACTCATCATTGTGCATACAAGCATTGCTACTAGAAGTAGGATAAACAAGATTTTTCATCATAGATTTCAACTTATCTACTTCTAACATGGCATCACGTTTTTTATGAAGCAAACTAGCATTTTCAATTCTCAAATTTTTATTGCATTCTTTAAGAATTATATTTTCATTTGCAATAAAATTGAACTTAATGGCTAGTGTTTCATGAGTGGATTTCATATTTACATACTTACTCTTTACATCAATATAGCAATTGTGTAAATTTTCAAACTCAAGAGCAAGCTCATCAAAAGTAATAATATCATCGTTATCAAGATTGCATACCTCACTAGGGTTATCACCTAGTGGTATTGTACATGGAGATGAGGCTTCCTTAGAGCTTAAAGCGTGATCTTCCAATGCTTTTTGAATAGCCTCCGAGTCTCCTTCATATGCTTCAATAAATTTCCATAAGGCGTAAGCACTATCAAAATGAGCAAATTTGTTAGAAAACGATGAGTGAAAAACATTAAGCAAATATTCTAACAAGAGCTTGTTCATGTTAAACAATCTTTTATCATTTTTACACTATTTGGATTTTTCCAAAATGGGAACAACATAGGCATCCTCAATAATCTCCCATAAATCGAATTGTTTAGATTGAACAAAAAATTTGAATCTAACACGCCATTGAGCATAAGGAAAATATCCAAACGAGGAGCAACATTAATAGCATAACCTAGACTAGATGCATCATACATATCCATAATGATTATATGCAAGAAGCAAAAAGCAATTAACACTAGATTAGCACGAAAACGATAACTTGGATCTTTAACTCAAGGGGATTAGTCCTTAAATCAAAGAGCACCAAGCTCTGATACCAATTGTTAGACCCTAGAGGGAGGTGATTAGGGTCTTATGCTAATTTAATCCCGATTAAATTCTAATTAAAATTATGTTGATCAATTTGTTCTTGTAAGAGATAGATATGAATAAGAACGATAAGAATAAGCACAAAAAAAATATACGCTAAGCAAACACAAACACAAGATATATTTACAAGGTTCGGTCTCCACTACCTACGTCCCCGCTCCTCACGTCGAGGAGATCTCCACTATCACAATCTGGTTTAGAAGCCGGAACTTCTACACACTCGGTTTACAAGCTTACCGAAAACTCTTACACAACAAACACTATGCAATCACACTTTACACACTAAGTGTAGGAACCTAGCCCATGTCCTCCTCCTCAAGTGCTCGTATGCAACCTCTCCCTAGGTTCGTCAACCGACGCCACTCCTATTGGATTCGACCTCGTCTCTCGCCTCACACTTCTCTCGGTGTACAAGTGTATTACAAGTGATACTCACAAATACAGATTAAATACAATGGTTTGTTCTCAATAACAAATAAGAACGCAAATGAAGCTCACACTCACTAAATCACACCCCACAACCCACACTATATAGTATGAAGATATTAAGCTCAATATGTGTGTGTGATGACAGTGAATGAATATAATATAACTCAACAAATATAGCTAAATAAATGAAAGTGAAATAGTAAGCTATATAAGGAAGAGTTTAGAAAACTTCTCAATAAACAAGAAGAGTAGTGGATGATGATCCCAATAGGAATTGAAAGCCACTTCTTATTGTAGAAAACTTCTCTTGAAGTAAATTAACGAAAATTAGCTTAACAGCTCTTTAAACGCCTCTTAAAACTTTGTTAAAACTTCTTGTAAAAACAAAACTCTTGGTTTTCTTAGTTACTGAAATAGAAGAGTAATGGGGTATTTATACCCACTCAAGAACTCAACAAAAACCAACTTGAAATGACCAAAAAGCCCTTAGAGAATCAAATCAGAAACTAGTCGTTGGAATCCAATCATGAGTTCGGCGGTCGACTGTGGTGGTCAACAGTGAAGCACAAAAACACTGAGGTTTAAAAAATTGATGCTGGCGGTCGACCGCGAAAATCTCTGGATGGTTTTACGGTCGACCGTCACGATAGACCGCGAGCACATAAAAGCCAGACTTTGAAAATTTGTTCATGGTGGTCGACCGCAAAATGACACAGTCTGAAAACCTATTTTTGGCCGATTTTAAAAATACTTTAAAAATAGCAAATCAATTCAAAAAATAATAAAACTTTGGGATAAGTTTCTAAATGATAAAATGAACATGTTAGAAAATGAATTTTTGGAAAAATAATTTTCGTTTGCAAAAACACACTGTTTTTGAAAAGTGTTTGTAAAACCTATATTTTACGAATATGAAAATTTTGATATGACTTATAAACATGTATATATATATATATCATGCATATATTATATGTATATAATAAAGTATGAATGAGCTGTAAACATGAAATAAAAGATATTGTAACAACGTTTGATGAGAAATCATTTATATGATAGAAAACGTCAAAAATCGTGTTAAGTGTACATATATTGAGCTTAAATATAAACATACAATATATGTAAGTAAACTGCTCTTATGCCTAGGTAACTCCACACATATGAACTTGAATCTTTAATGCTTGATTGTCGTGTGTTGAAATACCTGTAAAGAGAAACATAAAAACAAAACTAGAGAATATATTAGCGATAAATTGTTTGACAAATCATCATCAAAACTATATGGTCAACAGATAGATGATGTGGTGTTTGATAAATTTGACGACATCAATTGTCTTTACTTCTTTGAGTGGGACTACTTTGGCCCATTTTGAAAAATAATCAGTGATCGCCAAAATGAAGCGGTCACCTTTAACTGATGGTGGGAAGATAGGACCAATGCTATGCATTCCCCAAGTCTCAAATGGCCATGAAGTAGCCAAGGGGTGGAGGTGTTACGGGGGTTGGTGTATGTAATTTGTTTGTATTTAACATGCATGACATCGTCGAGCATAGTCAACCGCGTCTTTGATCATGGTTGGCCAATAATATCTCATTCTTCTGAGTCGATCACAGAGCTTGGGACCGAGTTGATGTGCACTACAGATTCCGTCGTGAGCTTCTTTGAGAGCCTCTTCTGCCTCCCTGGTTGAGAGGCATCGGAGTAATAACCCATCGTATGTGCGACGATTTAATTTATAGGTTGTTAAATTGTAATAGAATCTCAGAGCTCTTCTTTGAACCGAGTCCCTTTCTTTTACATCTTGTGGCAAAATACCATGCACCAAGTAGTTAATTATAGGAAATCTCTAGTCTCGAGGCTCGAGATCGATCCTAGATGTATATGCTTCCTTAACGTTAATAGCGTAATCCGGCACAAACAATTGTGGGTTCTGATGGTAATGGATTGTTTAGAGTCAGGAGGTTGTGCCAGAGATATCGATAATGCTGCCAGCGCATCTGCGTATGCATTCTGGAGGCGTGGAATGTACTCAATGAAGAATTGTTCGAACGAGCTTGCCATTTCGATGGCCGCCTTGTGGTATGGTACCAAGTCTTGATTCCCGACTTTGTATTCTCCTCGGATTTGGTTGACTATTAATTGAGAATCGCCAAAAGCCTCGAGATATTCGACCCCCAGCTCTTTGGCGAAACTAAGTCCGATAAGCAGTGCGTTATACTTGGCCACATTATTGGAACACTTTCCTATCAATGAGTAGGCTCGGGGTATCACATGTTTTTCCGAAGAAATTAGGACGACTCCGACTCCTGCGGAGATTCTAGAATTACAGGGAGCGCTTGCTGTATTAGTTGCTCGGGAAGCTCCATCAAAATATAGTTGCTATACCTATTGATGAAATGTGGTATTGAATTCGTGAGCTTCATCGGGAAAATCATCATACAACTCAGTTGTATCCACTATGGGGTTAGCCGTTAGGAGATCATAGATTGCTTGTCCTTTGACCGACTTCTGTTGTTTGAAGTGCAGATCGTATTAAGATAGGAGTAGGGCCCACTTTGCTAGTCTCCAGTTCATAGAGGCTGGCTGTGTCATGAATACTCGGACCGGATTAACGTTGGAAATAATGTAAATCGTTTGTCCTACTAAGTAATACCGCATCTTTTGGATAGAGAATACTAAAGCGAGGCATTCTTTCTCGATCATTGGATACCGAGACTCAGCACCAACCAAAGTTCGACTCAAATAATAAATGGCCTGTTCGTGACCGTTGTCAGCGTCTTGTGCAAGTAAAGCACTTAACGAGTGGTTCATCGCTTTAATATAAATTAAGAATGGCTTGCCTTATTTCGGTGCCACAAGAACGGGAGGATTCACCAAATATGCTTTGATATCCTCGAATGCCTTTTGACAAGCGTCATCCCAGATGAAGGATACACCTTTCTTGGTAAGTTTGGAAAATAGCTGACATTTCCCAGATAGATTTGAGATGAACCGACGTATATAGGCTAGTCGTCCCTGCAATCCTCATAGTTCTTTGAGATTTCTCAGGGGTTGCAACTCATGTATTGCTTTCACTTTGTCAGGGTCAATGCGGATACCCGTCGTAGTGACGACAAATCTGAGAAACTTACCGCTGGACATTCCAAGGAAAGACTTGGTGGGATTCATTTTTAATTGGTGAGTTCGCATGAGGTCGAACATTGTCCTTAAATCTTTGATATGATCGTCTTTGTTACGACTTTTCACAACCAAGTCATCGACATAGCATTCAATAGTTTTTCGGAGGTACTCTTGGAAAATCTTAGACATTCCCCGTTGATAAGTGGCACCTGCGTTCTTCAATCCAAAAGGCATGACTGTGTAGCAGAAAACACCGAGAGGTGTTCTGAATGCAGTATGTTTTTCGTCGTCCGGGTACATCTTGATTTGATTGTAACCTGAAAATCCATCCATAAAGGACATTCTCTCAAACCCACACGTGTTATCGATAATAACATCTATAATGGGGAGAGGAAAATCATCTTTTGGGCACGCATTATTCAAGTCTCTGAAGTCGATGCGTATCCTTATATTCCCATTTTTCTTGAGGACCGAAACAATATTTGCGAGCCAATCCGGATGTTGTTCTTCCCGGATAAAGCTAGAATCGATTAATTTTTTGACTTCTTCTTCAATCGCTTCCATGATTTGTGGACGAAACCGTATTTGCTGTTGTTTGAAAGGTTTTGCATCCGATTTGATGTTAAGACGGTGGACTACAACGTTCGGATCAAGCCCTGGCATATCTTCATAATTCCAAGCAAAAACATCTATGAATTCCTTGATGAGGGAGATTAACTCCTCTTTTTCATCCGGTGGAAGACTATCACTTACGAATATTAGCTTTGGATTCGCTTCATCACCCATATTTACCTGGACCACTTTATCTTCGGTAGGAGGTTCTCTTTGCTCGAATCGGTCTCCATACTGAATATTCAGATGATGAATCCATGGGTCCTCCCACGTTGGCAACCGATCGTCTTCTTGCATCGTAGAAGGATCGACCGTTGTCATATTCGACATCAGGCCTTTGAATACTTCTCCAATGCTGACATCTGAGTCCCAACTAGAAGAGTCGGATGAATATCCATCTTCATTCTCTAATTGGTCGATGACTTGCCAGCAACATTCGTCATTAGAGGCATAGCCCAGACCCCTTTTATAGCCATAATAGTTATCGGGTTTTCTTTTCGGTACATAGGCCATACGAGGTGGAACTCGTGGGCCTCGACCAAAACAAAGACCTTCTTCGAGCGCAAAATTGTATCCCCATTTTTTCATAAAATCACGCGCCTGTTGACTATATCTAGATAAATGAAGGTCAGATCTCTCATCATCTTTATCTTCGTTTGAAAAGGGATACGATGGTGGATATACTTCCCCTTTGCCGAAAACTAACTCCTTTTCACCCCCTGTTTTAGCAGGAATGACAAAGGTTGTTCCAAACGAGTCCTGGAAGTGCTTTTTCGTGAAGCAAGATGACTGAAGCGGCATGTGTATGTCGGGATTATCGTACAATCCCTGCATTACATTAGCCAAACACGGTAAGTACTCTAAATCGCTATTTATTACTTCTTCGGCAAGTTGCCAATTACAACTACCGTCTGACGATTCACCATCGTCAAGACCGATTACAAAGGGTACAATGTTATTCAGTAAAAAACCGCCATTGTAATCAAGCCTGGCTTCGGTGTCGTCTTCTTCCCCACTATCTGTGCCTTGAGCCGATGATTCAATATCGGATTTAGCACCGCAAAGGAGGGAGTCGGTAAAGTAGTTTTCCATTCCCTTAAACGGTTGCTTATCCGCGACCACCGTCTTGACTTCATTATTAGCGTCTATATATTTTAGACACTGATGAAGAGTAGAGGGAATTATAAGATTACCACGGATCCATGGTCGACCCAGTAGTAAATTATAGGAAGTTTCCGCATCGATTACGTAGCATGTAACTTCGGACTTTAAATCCCCAAGTTCGCATTTTATCTGGATTTTACCCAAAGGTCTGGATCCACTGGTATTGAACCCGTATATAACGGTACCTGTGGAAGCCAGCTTGCTCACTGGGATTCCGAGGTTGTACATCAACCGGAGTGGCATGATGCTAACAGTGGAACCCGGATCAACTTGGATCCGGTTAACAACGCTGGAGCTAATGTATCCGGTGAAGTATATAGGTCTATCATGCTTTGAATTCTTCACTTGCATGTCATCCTTAGTTAATATAAGGGAATTGTTTGGCCGATAAATTACAAAGCCGAACTGATGATTCTGTTTCTTCGAGGACTTGCTTGACTTGAGTAAGGAATGCGTCAGAATTGGCTAAAGCTTCTCGCAAGGCCTCTCTAGTGTCTTTGGAGAGACGCAATAACTCATATAAAGTTATTCTCGCTAGGATGTTAGCTAGCTGAGCCATAACATCAAAGCGGTAAGGAGTATTTAAACTTCCCGATTTATCTCTCCCAATCGAACGATTGAACCAAGACTGCTTCGGGTTCTGAGCCTCCTGCGGTTGAGGATCTTTCTCTTTTTGCTTATTGGCTGGTTTTTTGTGGGATTTTCTAGCTGATGCAGGGGGAGTTGTAACCACCCCCAGTTCAGCTAACGTTTTAGCATTCGCGTCAGAGGTTTCAGGGTATTTGTAATGATATTCATTCCCACCCCTGGTGACAAGAGCCTCTCGTTCATCTTCAAAAAGTGATAAGGTAGGGATACCTTCATCATCTTTTTTAGGAATTGCTGTGGTGGGACAACAGGCCTTACCCTTACTTTTGGACTTCTTTTTAGATGAGGATCCTGCCCATTGCTCATCTTCGAGCAAGTCTGGGTGGACCCAAAGAATTTCACCGCTTAGAGTCACGTGTTGACAAGTCCTTTCTGACGTTGTCCGTAAGGATCATCGTTGACAGTCTTCACTTGTATTGTGGATATAGGCTCTGGCTGAAACCATGCCAGAGGGACAGAGCCAAAGCTAATAGAAACCGCATTCGTGCCCACCTTCTTCTCTTTAGGCTGCTTCGGAGTAATGATTCCAACATCGATCAAGGCCTGAATCTTATCCTTGAGAGTGTAGCATCTCTTCGTGGGATGATGGACTGTTCTGTGGAATGCGCAATATCGCGGATCTATAATTTTCTTAGCTCCCTCATGATCAGTGATTGGAGGTAACTTAATTTTGTTGTTATCCAGCAAATACTTGAAGATACCAGGGACCTCATCTTCCTTGAAGGAATATTCCTTCGGGAATTTTGGCTCAGAAGTTTTCTGTTGCCTTGGAGGCCGTTGTTGCCATTGAGGCGTTTGTTGCTTTGGCGCTTGTTGTTGCGGCTGCTGTTGGGGTTGTAATTCGAATGTCTGATTTGCATCCACTACGTTTGCCTACCCCTTCCCTTTACCACGGGGGGTAAATTTCTATTTCTGGGTATTGTTTGCTGGTTGCCCCCTTTCAGCTTTCTTCCTTTTGAGGAAGCGTTCAGCCTGCTCCCCTCGCACTTTCAACTCCTTCCATGTTTTAGATGGCGCAGTGCCTATAGCTTCTAACACGTCTAAGGAAAGGTTGTTGTGGCATGTTTGGAGGATGAATTCCTTTGTGACCGGATCTCAGCAGTTCATTGCCTTGTTCCGGAAGCGCTTAACAAAGTTCTCAACGAGCTCTCCATCTTTCTGTTTCTCTTCAAAGAGTGTTCCGATCGACACTTCAGTGTCATCATCAAAGAAATTGGTAAGAAACATGCTTTCCATGTCATCCTAACTATTGATACTCCCCGGTTTAAGACGGCGGTACCAATCAAAGGCAGCCACACCAAGGGTTCCTACGAACGATCGTACCATCAGAGGTTCATTGCCAAAAATGATCCCGAGGTGGGACTTGAAATAAATCAAGTGTTGAGTAGGGGAACCCCTTCCATCAAACGGTGTGAAGTTAATCAAATTGAACTTCGCTAGGTATGGAATTGAATCAAACTCTCTTGGGTAAGGACATGGAATGCCGGTCTTTTTTACCTCTTGAGCAAACATCAAAGCATTGATTTTGCTTTCAAGGTCTTTCATCTTAAGGCCTTCGCCTGCAACTTTCTTTTGGCGATTTTGGAGAGGGATATTAGTACCACCCCCAGTGTTAAGGACATCTTTAGTATTTTTATCCTCAAGTAGAATATCGGTATTGATATTTTCCTCCACTTCCGAGTCGCTATCTACTTGATTGGTAGTCTGGCGACGACTAGATTCACCGCGTTGATTTGACAACTGTTGGAGTTGTTGAGCATGTAAATCTTTAACCCGTTGCACATCCATTTCCATCTCAATTTTAAAGTCCTCTTTCTGCTTAGCCAAAGCTTCTTGAAGGAGTTAAGTCATCTGTTCAGTAGTGATCATGAATGATTCTCGAGTCCGTCTCGTGCTGGACACAGTGGCATCTGAAGCGATCGTAGAGTTCGCGTCTGATGCTTCATCGTCTGAGGAATGCCCTCTCTGAATTCTCCTATAATCTCTAGGCCTGATAGCCCCGGTTTGTAGCCGAGTCAATCGCTGAGATATTTGTGGAAAAGGTTCGGGACTGAAGCGTCGCGTGGATTTTTCTTTGTCTGTCATGTTAATCGTGACTTTTGAGAATTCATGTTCTTGAATGGTCGGGTTCCTTTTATGGAAACGTCTTGACTTGTGTCTTAGTGTTTCTGTAGAAAGTCTTTCAAATACCGAAATCCTTTGCGAGGCGGTCTTGGAGCAGTTACACTCTGATAATACCGCCTTGATAAGTTTGGTACATGGACAAAGAGAATCCGTTTCCCGGGTATTTCTCTTTCAAGATTTATTCGTACCCCCAGCCTGATAGTACAACTCGTCGATATGATTATCGGAGCAACCTATCTTGTGCTGGCATAATTCTCCCATTCTAATGTCGTCGTCTTCTGACGAACATAGCTCTCTTTGAGGGTATAACGCCCTGCCATCATTCTCAAGAGTCGCTCATTTAAAACCATGCCTTCGTACGCGTGAGGACCCAACGGGCTCTTGGACTTTAACTCGTAATCCGAGGCGAGTGGTTATCGGTACTTTCTCCGTAGGAGGGATCTTTGACTTACTGGGGAATTGCGTACAACGCCCAGTCTGACGAACCATACGGGGTTCATTTGGAGCTTTGACTTGATCTTTATGCAAAGGACCGAGATGATCCGTAATCTTTATTTTGAATCGGGACAAGTCCACGCTCTCGTGAGGTTCTACCGAAGGTGAGAAAGTCATCGAAACAGGAACAGGAGCTGTCGGAGACTCGAAAATGATCGCGGGAGGTGAATTTTCTGCAAACAGGGGATGGTTGTCTTGGAGGTGATGTGGGCTAGCGTTTGGTGGCTCGGCGGTGGCCGAGCCAACAGCCGACAATTTGGTTTTTTCGGGTCTTGTTTTGGATTTCGGTCTCCAGATTTGACGTGGTTTTGACAGTCTATTGTCTACATCGTTTGTTTACAATTTCTTAGCTTCTTGCACTAGAATTCTTGCGTGCCCAAGTAACTCATGGCGTTTTAGGATCCGTTCTTCAAGAGTTGAACGTGTCCTCTTAACGGGGACCCATTCATTCATCATTGATTTGAAACAGTCGCTCGCTTGCAGCTGTGGCGGTTGGTGTCTTCTAGACTTCAGATCCGCTTCATAGCGGATCCCATCAATTAGCTCGGAAGCTTTGGCCAGTTGGCGTGCGAGGCGCTGACGTCATCTTTGACGCGCTCTCTTGGATAAGGTCGGCGCGATTTCAGTAGTGTCCTCGGCTTTGCAAGGTGTGCCTTGAGCCGCTGCAGGATGAGGATCTTGGTTTTGAACCTTCAGATCTAAGTGGCCCGAACCTTCCTTGTGTAGTCTCTCCTATTTTTACGAGGAGAGGATGATCTGGAAGATGAGGATAAGTATTCCTCATACTTTGCCTGGTCGAACTCGTACTCGACCTCTTCGTTGATCGGGATGATGATCTTTGGTTGCGACACTACAGCTTCGGTAGAGAAGCTATCGGCTCGCACTGTGGTCGCCAGTTTGTTTTTGTCAAAAGTTACTTTTCCATTGCTTTCAAACCTGTTACACCGTTTATCGATTACAAGTTCAAACTGGAAGAAAAGTTAATCTTTTTATAAGATCTTCTTACAATGAAAAATAAAGATTACAACTTTATCAAACAAAACGCAGCAGTAGTTTATCTCCCGCTACTTTGCGTAGGATCTTTGCCTATGCTGAGGACGCGTTAGTCCATGGATCACCGCAGATCAAACCCGATTGATAGTATAACTACGCTCTTGCTTCACAAAGGAAACAATTGCACAAGCGACAATCACGACCAAGCGAGATTGTGGCTCTTCTCGAGATTAAAACCAAGTTTAATCCGGAGGAAAGAAGGAGAAAGAATCACAAACCTTTCGAAGGACTTTCTTTATGAAAGTATTCGCCAAGATCTGATGATTCTCCTCTGAAATTCGTGGTTAGCTGGACAATTTGACAGCACCTCGCCTCTTCAATTTCCGATCCTCCTGAAAGAAGACCCTAGGCTTCTATTTATATGCTTTTGGAGATGTGTTTTTGGATAAGAATTGATGTTTAAACGTTATCTGCAGTTAATAACCGCTTAAACCCGTTTAGGGATAGCCTCAAAACAGTTAGGGAGGCCCTGGGACGAAAGAATCCTTAAAAATCATCGAAATCTGCGTTTTGGGAGTCTTGGGAGTCAAAAAGAGTCGTGGTGGCTCGGGACTGTGCGAGCCACCATTTGGTGGCTCGTATGGGTGCGAGCCACCATTTGGTGGCTCACATGGGTACGAACCACCATTTGGTGGCTCGCACTCGTGCCAGTCACCATTTGGTGGCTCGTGCCTACACAAGCCTCCGGGTGTGTTTTTGTTCATCTTTTTGATACTTCGGCGATTCGTGACCCCTCAAGTTCACTTGTTTTGTGTACGGTTCATCGTTTTGCTGACTTACACATTTTACTGATCCACTTCGTACGTTCACTGGTGTTGG
>BQKN01064764.1:559073-579961 GCA_022839385.1 Asparagus kiusianus
ACACACAAAGTATAAATCTAAACTAATATACCCAAGATGAAAGATCTTTAATATGCTCGACTTGGTTAAGAATGAAGCTTGAACTTGAATCTTGATTTGAATTGTGCATAGCTTCATTCCGATATTCCGCCAACCTCCTTTATATATCATCATGAAGGCTTGATCCAACCAACCTCCGACATCAATGTTTGTCTAGAATACCTAATGAACAAATACAAATACTAGACAAACGATGTTAGCAATTATTTGTAAATCATCATCAAAACAAAGGTACTAACAATCTCCCCCTTTTTGATGATGACAAACAATCTACGCAAAGAGTATATATAAAATATGCAATAAAGCAAAATACTCACAAACTACTTATTTCTCCCCCTTTGTCAACATCAAAATAGGGAAACAATAAGAATGAAGAGAGCGAAAGCTCCCCTACAAATGAGCATAGGTGAGTATAAAAAATATAGGGAATAGCTCCCCCTATCAAAATGCCATATAAAATGTATGTAAAGATGACTATAGCAAGCAACAAAATATGTTTATACATTTGCCGCACAAGAATGTATGTGCATGATAGCTATTATGAGCAAACATAAAACACCAATCACACAAAAAAAAATATTATAAAACACAAATCCATTAAACACAATTCAAAATGAAAGAAAATACTAAGGCAAACATATGTGAGCAAGCATAGATATAAAATATGTTAAAACCAACTCACATAAAAAAGACCAAGCGAACACATATATATGTATCATTAAGACAAAGTGTCACAAGGGTCTAAAACATAACATGAGAATCATGAAAAATATTTTTAAATAAAAATATATCATGAGAATCATGAAAATCATGACAATCATGAAGGTCCAAATGAAAATCAAATCAATCAAATGAAATCATAAATCTAAACCATAATCACATAAAAACATACTTAATTTACAAACCATCATTTTTGAAGGATTAAGGAAATAGCAATGTCAAAACATTTAAATGTTTTATCCATAAAGGTCAAAAAGAGTGTTTGATCTAGGGGAGGCAACTATATCAAGCTCTTTGAGCTTGTTCCAACTTATATAAATATTTGGCACTCGGTAAACATGTATTGAAAGAACAATTAATAAATCCAGGGGATTGATCAATCATAAACCTCTCATGCATAAATTCAAAAACAAAGTATGTTAAAAAGTGTTTGATCAAGGAAATCTTCTTCGTAAAATTTTTATCAATTCATAAAAAGTAAAAACATGAGAATCTATAAAATAGAATAAAAAATATGAAAGATATATTTTTAAATCTTATACTAAGTTTTCCTTTTCTTTTAAAGATTTAAAAATTGTTTGCAATTTATTTATAAAATTTCAAATAAAAGTCATCTTTAAGAACATGAAAAACTAAAAAGCTAAAAATTTGTTCTTAAAGATCAAACATGTTTTGGTACTAAAATACTCTTGGTACCGAAGAGTTTAGGGATAAGACTACTATCATTAAAGTTCAAAGTCCTAGGGTTATGATCCCTTTTGGGCGTATTTGGTGCACTAACACGGTCAAAACAATAATTATATAAATGACCCTTTCGATTTCAATATGTGCAATGAAAAAAGTGCATTTGTTTATGTTGACATGTGGTGGTGAACGGAAATTATTTACAAATATAAATGATCTTTTAAATTTATTTTGCAAATGAAACTCTTTTTAAATCAAAACAAAATATGGTAAAATGACCAATCTACCATAATAATCACATTTGTAAACATGAGCATGCTTATGATGAACAATAGGTACATGAACATGTGTGTGTGATGATGAAAAAACTTGATGGGATGCACAAGGAGTAATATGATTATTAATTGTAGGTTTTTATGCATCATAGAAAAATTTGGCAATATGGCCTTTTTGGCCGCAAATAGAACACTTATAAACTTTGTCATACATGTGTACATGGTGTATGAGATGTTTAGAAGTAGTAGCATGAGACTTAGCATACATATTCATAAGCTTCTTATGTTTATCAATGCATGAATTAAGGGTTGAATCTAGAGAAGATATACGGGTTTTTATTTGATTCAACTCATCATTAGGCATATTAGCATTGACATTAGAAGTAGAGAAAACATACTTATTTATAAATGAATTTAATTCATTTCTAGTGGTTTCTACTCTAATATGTCATTGTCCTTTTCATGAGTCAAACTAGCAACATTTGAAATCAAAGAATCATGATCCAATTTTAATTTTTTATTATTTTTTTAGGATCACATTCTCTTTAGAAATTAAGTCAAACTTAGATGCCAGCAATTCATGATCGGATTTTAATTCTACATACTTGCTTTTCAAACTAACAAAATTATTATGCAACTTAGTGTAGGCATGCATTGACCTATCATATGCACATGCGAATTCATTAATAGAAAGTTTACTTACGGAATCCGAACCGCATACCATACTAGGGCTATTGCCTAGTGGCCGGGTGCATGATAATGATGCTCTAACTTTACTTGAAGTCGATTTCACCAAAGCGCGTCAAACCTCCTCCAAGCCCCCTTAATGTGCTTCTATGAATTTTCACAATGTGTAAGTATTATCAAATGAATCAAGCTTGTTAGAAGAAGATGAATCAAAATTATCATGTAAAAATTCTAACAAGAGCTTGTTCATTATAAACATCTTTTTATCATTTTTGCTCCACTTTGATTTTTCCAAGGTGGGCACAACATAAGCTTGATCAATAACTTCCTACAATTTAATATTTTTAGATCTAACAAATATTTTTAATCTAAAACACCATTTAGCATAGGGGAAACCATCTAATCTAGGAGCAACATTAATGGCATAACCTAAGCTAGGTGTACCGTACATATCCATAATATAATATGCAGTAACATAATAATTAATCTTAAAACTAGATTAGCAAAATAAAGAATCTTGGATCTTTGACTCTAGACGATTAAGCCATAAATCAAGAGCACCAAGCTCTGATACCAAATAAAATTGCTCTGATACCAAATGAAATTACCCTAGAGGGAGGGGGAGGGGGTCAATAGGGTATATTCTAATCTAATCTAAATCTTAATATCAATTTAAAACTTATTAACTTATATCCTAGCAAATATGAAATACAACAAATTATGAGCAAGAATATGCAATAAAGACAAAGGGCAATATAAACAAGAACAAATATGTAAATGAGATAATGTGCAAATAATCAACACAAACATACAAAGATGATCACGGAGTTCGGTCCTCATGACCTACGTCTTCGCTCCCCACTCCCGGGAAAAATCCACTATCACAACGGGTTTTCAACGTTCACCTAAAATGTTTACACCTCACAATCGGTTTTCTAGCTCACCGAAAACTTTCACAACTCACACTCTTACAATCACACTCTACACACTTTAAGGATTGGCCTAACCCGTGTCGACTTCCTCAAGTGCTCAGATTTACAACATCTCTCTAGGCTTTACTACCGACGCCACTCCTCTTTAAATCGACACCGTCTCTCACCACACACTCCTCTCGGTGTACAAGTATATTACAAAGTGTATCTTATAATAAGCACAATATAAGGTTTGTTCTCTATAATGGATGAGAACTCAATTAAGCCTACTCTTAAAGTTACAATCCCACAACCCAATTATACAATATGTGTAAAAATACTAAAGCTCAATGGTTGTGTGTGTAAACAATGAGAAAATATTAAATACAAACTCAATAAGTAATCTAGCTTAAGAAATTATAGTCAAACAAATATAAATAAAGCTAGAGATGAGTTTAGCATAAACTTCTTTGAAAATCAAGAGAGAGAGATTGGAAGATTGAAGCCCAAACAAGAAATGATAATCTCTTCTTCCTCTTGTAAAAACTTCTTCACATCAACTTTTGTAAAACACACTTAAACAAATTTAAACACCCTTTAAAATTGTTTAAAAACTCTCTTGGTAGTTGGAAATAGTTATGGCAAAGGGGTATATATAGTGTAGAAGAAAATAGCCCAAGAAACCAACAAAAACTCATAAAAAATAAAAAATCAGCAAAATCTGGAAAATAGTCATTACTGTGCAACGGTCACTTGATGGGTCAACTCATCTAGGACAGTCGACTCATGACTGTATGGGTCGACTCATGACTTCATGGGTTGACTCATCAGCAAAAATGCTAACTGCACAGGACTTCATGAGTCGACATGTCACTGTTCATTGGTCGACTCAATCATGCACACAACCTGATTTGCACAGAAAATTCCAACTATAAACTTTATTTAAAAATATCAAATAAATTTTAAAAAATATAAAACTTTCAAAAATGTTTATAAATAATGAACATGTTACGAAAAGAATTTTTAGAATTGTACTTCCAAATAGTAAAAACTTGTCATTTTGCAAACTAGGTAAAAATACGAAATGTCAAAATACTTGTTTTTGATATTTTAACTTAAACTAAAGTTTTGAAACCTCCTTTATGGATTTATAGACTGAATAGAAGATATACAATAGTGTAAATAAGTCTTTAATCCATCAACATGTTATTTTAAAAATTTACAAAAACATGAACTCTCAAAAATAGAAAACATGATTGCATTGAATTGTTAAAGCTTGATATTAATGAAATCATTATAAGCATGTATAAACATGAAACAATTTGTGTAAATATAACTATATCCATTTTTTCATATTTATGTGGCTAAGTACATTATTTACCAAAAACAAAAATGATAAATATGAAACGTGTATGTGTTTGTGGGAAAATTAGGAGAATAATTGCGAGAAATGTATTTGATTTTATTCTCTCTAACTAATTTAGATAAAGAATGGTTTATAATTCTCTCAAAATAATCTCTCACTAACAGGCTCAGAAAAAAAATTACAAATATTCTCAATCGAAATCCCGATTTACAAAAGAGAAGAGGATCGACGTAGATCCTCCCCTATGTTTAAAACTGGGTTCTTCACGGTAGTGATTATATGCCTCCCTCAATCTCGTGTCAAGTTTGCTTCTTGTTGATGATCCAACGTTTAAACTTGTGGAACACGGTTAAATCTTCTTGATTGATGTCGAGGATAACTTGCGTGAAAATTTTTAAAAAATAACTCTTAACGAGTTTAAGAACTCAGAATGAGTTTAAACTCTGTAACAAAGTTGATTTGAACCGAAAATTGGTTTTAAAGCTAAGTCACAAATCTCTAATGAGTTCTGTTGCTGAAGAATATTTTCAGGATCCAGTGCCGATCTCTCAAAATTCAAGCTCCTCTTTTAATCTGCCCAAACATCTTCCAAGATTTTTCTCTCTCTCCTTAACTTAGTTTAGTTAGTTGAGATTTATAAGGGGATTAAGGGGTGTAACTGCCCCCTTAATCCACTCCTAAGTAGGGGAGTGATCCCCTCAAATTGTGGAAAATGATTGTGAAATTGTTCAGCTCGTATTTGAACGAGTCAAATACAAAATCACGTTCTGGCATGAATTCTACACTTGAACACATCATCTGGAAGCTCGGACGCAGCTTCTGGAAGCTGTGTTTGCAGTATTTGGAGGCTGCATTAGCAGCTTAGAAGCTGTGTTGGTAGCTTGGAAGCTCCGTTTGCATTGCTTTGACTCTGGAACGAGGCCACTTGCGTTTTGATTTGAAGAGACCGTCAATTTGTGGTCTCTTTTGCTAGAGTGTTGCAAAGATCGTCATCTTGTAACATTTGTCTTGGCTCCTTAAAAATATGAGAGTCATCAGATTGTAACTCCTGATGTTGATTGTGAAGGCTATTGAATTAGAGTTTTCATCGGTTGTTGTGAAGGTTGTCAAATAGTAACCTTCATCGATCTATATGAAAGTTTTTAACTTTTAAAAGCCATCAAATTGTAACTTCCATCTTTAGTGTTTGATGGGGATCAGCTATCTGTAGTAATTTTGAGACAGCCTACAGAACGCCCCTCCAAAGTTTTCGAAAGTTCGCGATTAACAAAAACAAATTTTTGGAATACTTTGGATCCCTAAATTAATTTGAGATTTGTTGTTGAATGATAGTTCACTATATTTGTTTTGAAGACATCATGAACTTGATTGTAGAAACTTGCTGTATGTCGCAGTTCTGCTTCCTGTATTTAGCGACTTCTTTGCTAACTTCCTTAAGATCTCCTTTGGTAAAGATTAAACTCACACTCCCAACGAACGCGTAGAAGTAGTTAAGGTAGTTCTGATCTCTTTAAACCAAATAAGATAACTTTTAGGTCTTGATGACAATGAACTTAGTCAAACAAGCTAAAACCCAAGTCATCGTTGTTAGATCCATTAGTAGGATCGACTTGTTCCTCTTCTTCAGTAGCAGGAATAATAACATTCTCAACCAATGCAACAGGGGCGATAGCAACAACGAATTTGTTTAGATCTTTGAGATACTCCTTTGGTTTATATGAATGTGTATTTAGTGTCGACAGCAACAACAAGGACGTTCTTATAGGCATCGATGAACATGTGAGGCGTAGCTACAAGAGTTGGGTAAGAGAGAGCCAATGACAGCAAAGCAACCGTAGAAACACCAGGTGCAAACTTGTCAATAAGGTTATTCTCAATGAGGTTGAGCACCTTTGGGCTGAAGACAGATCCATTGTCACAAACAGAGAGAATCACAAGCCCGTATGAGAAGGACCTTATCCTAAGTTTGGCAAGGAAGACAACCTCAGAGGAACCCACTTTGTCTCCTTTCTTGATCAACTCAACTAGAGTAATGATTTAATAATATCCTTGTTAATTTTGGTTAAAATGTTAAGCTATTTGAAAGGATGAGTTACGCGAGGGATCGAATTCGATAGTGTCAGCGATATTAATTAAACCCAGCTGTATTCATCCAAAAGGCTACATAGCTTCTTGTTATAAATTAGTTTCTTGTCACCTTTCGTCATCTTGATGGCCATTGCTAACTTCTTTCCAAGTACCTGAAGATGTATAATAGCCCTGTTGGTGATACGTTCGCTGAACGAGCACCCTTGATCGCGGAATTATCAAGAGTGGGTTGTGAAGAAGACAATAGAAAACACACAAAGAATTGAGTTGGACAAAGAAAAATACATTCTCTAGATCATGAGAAATAATAGATTACAAATCACTCTTTCACAATCTCTCTAGATTAAAGAACAATCTCTCTGATCTCATTTTTTTAATACAATCTGGTTAGCAAACCCTTAGAATTAATATATATCAAACACAAAACCTTAAGCGATCAGGAAACTAAAAACTAGCCCAGCCCGACTCGCGGTCAACCGCAGAACTCATCACGGTCGATCGTAGCAAATGACCGAAACCAGAATCGCCTATAGGGTTTTGGTGGTCGACCGTAGAGTTCATCACGATCGACCGCAAAAAGTCCAAAAACTTTCCCTAAGCTGTGCACGTTCGTGATCGACCGTGGCATCATGTGTGGTCGACCGCTGGAAGTCCAAAGTGTTTTCTACAGCTTTTCCTATACTCTTCGATGTTGTCACCTTCAATGACTTCGTCCACGTCTCTATTCTCAAGATACCATGAGAATCATCTATTCTCAAGCTCCCATGAGGATCACTAAGCTCTCGAAGTAAGGAAGAAGATACACCCATATCAATTGGTTATGGTGAATCAGCGAGTAAGTGGTACCTACGTTCTTGAAATTGAAACTCAGGAGAAAACCCTGCATTTTTGGAGTTGAAACACAGGAGGACGCCCTATGTTTGCGTTTTTTTTGAGACGCAGCAATAAGTATCTATGACGCTCCTGGGTTCACACAAGGCTGCAGTCCACGGTGAAACCAGAGATGTCAAACCTGCCATGTACCCACACTGTGCATAAACATGTTTTACCAATCACAGTAATATCCTCTAGTATAACCAAATAGAAGTGCAGGTACAAACAGGCAAAATAAAAGGAATAAATGTAATAAACATGATATAGAAGAGATATCTCATAAATGAAAAGAATCATATCTCAACTATAATACATCTGATATCTGAATAATAAAAATGTCTCAACATGAATCAACTAAAAATCGTACTAAGGCACACTGTCTTTATAATATGAATATGAAACTCTAATGTCTGGATAAAACTCAAAACTACAGTGGAGTCTCTACAAGTAAAAATACGCGACGGTGACTATGAAAAAACTCCGTCACCCTGCAGCTCTCTGAAACTCTGAGCTACCTGAAAGGGTATTTTTAAAAGAAAAAGAAACAACAACAAGAGCGTCAGAGCGCTATAGCAAGATTACCTCCATCCGCCCCCAGGAAAGGGCTACTAGATGGAGTAAAGGCTCTATCTATTAAGCATAGTCTACCTAGATTTATTTTCCCCGTATCTAAATAGGATTAATATTTAGAAACCTACAACACGAGACGTAGTACGTCGAGCGAAATAATCCAAACAAGGAAACCCTCATGTATATACCATAAGTCTCAAATTATAGATATCTAAACATTAATACCGAACTAAGAAAAGACAATCTAATAAAACCAATAATTAGAAATCCATAACACGAGACTGGTACGTCGAGCGAAATAATCCAAACAAGGAAACCCTCATGTATATACCATAAGTCTCAAATTGTGAATCTCTAATCATTGATCCCAACTAAGAAGTAAAAAAAGATAGTAAAAGAAATAAGATATCAACACATCGTATTTATAATATCTTCCACTATCACTGGGGAGATAGAATAAAATACCAACACATAATTTTGTATACATTCAAAAGTAACGTATCTCAGTTATATAGTTCAATGATAGGTCGTATTCATAATCAGCATCTGTCATACTTAGGCTATCAAGTAATTATCTCAGTATAATGGACTACCATATAGGTATCCTGAACTGTGTACACGGCTCATTAGTCTCATCACGATCTCAGTGCATAACATGAGTGCGGGACGGACTACCAAATAGGCATCCTAGAAATACATCTCACGAGCCTCATCACACCCTAGTGCGGGACGGACGGCTAGATCAAGCCTCCTAAAATTCGACTCAATGGCCTGTACATATGGAATATCGACTCACTATCTCATGTGGTACTTAACTGAGCTCATCAACGATATCCACCTCATGTATATGAACTATATCTAATTCAAATATGATCAAATAAAAATTCATCATAATCCCCTTGGGATTCTTAAAGGTATAATATAACATATTCATAACTATACGTATAACATCAAGTAGCGCAAAACTCCGCGAACGCGCCTCAAAACGACGCAACACAGCTCCACAAAACGAGCAGGAAAAACAGACATGATATCTATTAGTAAAACAAGCATATCTTTCTCTAAGAAAACTATTTTTACAAATGGTTTTCTATTTTAGAAACTAGATTCACACATCATTTAAATGACATAAGTTTGGTTCAGTTTGGAGTTTATTTGTTATACCAAATCACCAGTTAAACATTATATATGTACAACCATTTTTCTGCAGGATATGTTATTAATAAACATAACATATCTTTCTCTGTACAAAGTCTTTTTAAGAATGGTTTTCTATTTTAGAAACTAGATACATATAGCTTTCATATAAAACTTGTTTGGTTAAATTTTAAGTTTGTTTTCTATCTTAAACTCTTAATTAAAGATTATACAAGTGCTGCAGTTTTTTGCAGAAAAACATATATATAGTACATCACATAAATTTCTCATATATGAATAAAATTATGAAAAACCCTAATGATCATGATCATGATACTATCATAAAAAGCAAGAAAAGATTATTAATCTAGCATTTATTTTAAGGTTTACTATTAAAAATCTAACTTTTAACACCTCAGGTTAAGATTGAAGCATGAAAACACATATTCAACATCATATTAATCATCTACACTAGTTATTTAACTATGGAAATATGTTTGGATGAAGATAATCTTGCCTTAATCTCATGTGAAAGCCTCTAAAATAAACAGCAAGTAATCCATGAGCACAAACCACCCGTTCTCCCTCGTCACACGTCGATGATCTCGCCCTTTTGTCGATATTTGATTCACAAAGCTCTCAAAACTCATAAGAATAAGATCTATGGTTTTTGAGGGGAGAGGGTGCTTGTTAGGGTTCATAGATATGATAAAAGAAGAGAATTTATGTGAAAAACATAGGTATTTATAGAGGCAAACCCGAAACAAACCTGTTTGACCCGAACCAGGAAACCTAGTCTGACTAGGAAAAAAAACCTTCGGTATTTTAGCAATAAGTTTCACCTCTGACCTCAGAATGAGGTGATATAAGATTTTTGGAAAGATCTTGAAAAGATATACAACTTTAGTATTTTGAGTTTTCCCAGATTTTAAGTGCATCATTGTGTAAAATCTATAAACTCTTAACTAGTCATTTTTCCCAGAATTTTTCTCTTGCATGTTTTGTGCATTTGCACTCATATATTCATATATATGTATCGGATTAATCTCAAATCAATTCCTATCATACTCAAATATCAATAAACATTATTTATCATAATATAACATATTTATTATTATATCTCACAACATTCAGTATTACGGGGTTTTACATTCTTCCCCCTTAAAAGAATTTCGCCCCCGAAATTCTGCATTCGTATCTTAGAGATTAATAATGCCAGAAAAGCACGTTGAGGGAATAATCCAGACAAGAAAACCCTCACATACACATCTCGCATCATTAGTCTCCAGATATGAACATAGCAATATCTACATTTAACAATCTAAGATGCTAATATTTCCACTTAACCCCTAACTAAACGGAACTAGTACGTCTGGCGAAAAATCCAAACAAGGAACCCCCCATATATATACCATGTATTTCGAATGATTAGAAGTTAAGTGTCAATACCTCAATTCTAGCGTTAAATGTAAATATAACCATACAAATAATCACATAAATAAATCAATTCACCTTCTCAATAGGTGCAGGTAGTCGCGATGCATAACATCTTCGCGCTCCCGAGAATCATCCTTAATGTCTATACTTAACAGTCTAAAATGTAAATACCCCCACTTAACCCCTAACTAAATGGAACAAGTACATCGAGCGAAAAATCCAAACAAGGAACCCCTCATATATATACCATATGTTCCGAGTACTTAGGAGTTAAGTGTTAATACCATCATTTTAGCTTTAAGTATAAACATTACCATACAGGTTGCCACAAATCATAAACAAGTCATACTAAATTTAATTTACCTACTCAAACAGGTGTGGGTAGTTGCGACGTATATCCTCTTTGCATTCCCAAGAAGCCTCCTCAGCTCCTCTCCGATTCCACTGAACTTTAACTAAAGGTATCACCTTGTTTATCAACTTCTTGTCCTCCTTGGCAAGAATACATACAGGAATCTCAATAGTAGTCAGATCCTCCTGAATATCGATCTCTGGTACGTCTAATACTCGCTGCCCCTCCTCGTCGCGTAGGTGCTTCTTAAGCATCGAAACATGAAAAACATCATGTATGCTCGACATGGATACTGGTAGGTCTAGCCGATATGAAACAGCTCCAATGCTCGACATGGATACTGGTAGGTCTAGCTGAACTCCCTTCATTGGTGATATTTTCAATAACACATAGTCCCCGATTTGGAACTCTAACGGTCGTCGCCTATGATCTACATAACTCTTCTGACGACTCTGCGCTACAAGAATGCGCTCTCGAATGATTGCTACCTTCTTCGTAGTTTGCCTCACAAGCTCTGCTCTAAGCAATAGGCTGTCCTCTGGTTCTGCCCAACAAATAGGTGATCTACAAGGCCTCCCATACAATGTTTCGTACGGTGCCACCCCAATAGTCGCTTGGTAGCTATTATTATAAGCGAATTCGATTAATGGGATGTGGTCATCCCAGCTACCCTGGAAATTAATGACACATGCCCGCAACATGTCCTCCAATATTTGGTTCACTCTCTCCGTCTGCCCATCCGTCTGCGGGTGAAACACACTAGAATAAGATAATCTGCTGCCAAAAGAGTCCTGGAAGCTTCTCCAAAAATATGAAGTGAAAACCGAGCCTCGATCTGACACAATCGTCTCTGGAACTCCATGTAATCTCACGATCTCCTGAATAAATATCCGTGCATACGTCTCTGCCGTGTATGTTGTCTTTACTTGTATGAAATGTGCTGACTTTGTCAGCCCATCTACTACCACCCAAACTGAATCATTCCCTTTCTTCGATCTCGGCAATCCTACAATGAAGTCCATAGAAATATCTGTCCACTTCCACTCCGGAATGGGTAAAGGCTGTAGGGTTCCTGCCGGTCTCTAATATTCTGCCTTCACTTGCTGGTAGGTAAAACACTTAGCTACATATTCTGCAATCTCTCTACGCATGCCGCTCCACCAAAAATGTCTCTTCAGATCCTTGTATGTCTTTGTTGTGCCTGGATGCATTGTATACCTGGTACGATGCGCTTCGTCGAATAAATCCTTCTTTACCTGAGCATTAACTGGTATTACTAATCGGCCCTTCATCCGAAGTCCTCCATCTACTCCAACGGTCTAATCAGCCTCTGGCTCTTTGGAAATCTCTCCCTTTCGGGCTTGAATCCAAGAGTCGTCCAACTGAGCTCTGACCACTCTGTCACTCCAAGATGGTTGTATGGATAAAGCTCCCAAAAATGCGCTGCTCCCGCCAATATCCGATCTAAAGTTGAACTGGCTACGTGTGTGGAGATCTCGATATAACGAGCATCTCAAAGCTGCAATCCTATGACGATGCTTCCTACTCAATGCGTCTGCTACGACATTCGCCTTCCCCGGGTAATACTGAATCACGAACTCATAATCCTTAATGAACTCAACCCATCGTTAATGTCTCTGATTTAGTTCTTTTTGAAAGAAGAGATACTTCAAGCTCTGATGATCTGTGAATAGCTCAAACTGTACCCCGTACAGGTAGTGTCTTCATGTCTTCAATGCAAAGACTACTGCTGCTAGCTCCAAGTCATGTGTAGGATAGTTCTGTTCATGCATTATCAACTGACGCGAAATGTATGCTACTACCCTCTGGGTTTTCATCAAAACACCTTCTAGACCCGCTAACGATGCATCTGTGTAGACTACGAAGGTCTTATCACTGCTAGGAATGGTCAAAACTGGCGCTGTAGTCAACTTAGTCTTTAAAGTCTCAAAGGCCTCCTGACACTCCGTGCTCCAAACAAAAGGTACACCATTTTTCGTAAGGCATGTAAGTAGTGTAGCTATTTTTTGAGAAGTCCTGAATGAACTTCCTATAATAGCCAGCCAAACCCAAAAAGTTACGGATCTCGGTAACTGTCGTCGGTGGCTCCCAATCAAGTATTGCTGTAACCTTAGCTGGATCCACTGCAATGCCCTCTCTGCTGATGACGTTGCCTAAAAATCTGATCTCGGATAGCCAAAACTCGCACTTGCTGAATTTGGCATATAGCTGGTGCTCTCGCAAAGTCTGTAATGCTAATTGAAGGTGCTGCTCATGCTCTGCCTCCGACCTCGAATAGATTAGAATGTCGTCGATGAATACTATCACGAACTGGTCCAAGTATGGACGGAAAACCCGATTCATCAAATCCATGAATACCGCAGGTGCATTGGTTAGCCAAAATGGCATGATAAGAAATTCGAAGGACCCATAATGAGTCAGAAAGGCGGTCTTGGGAATATCCATCTCCCGAACCCGCAACTGATGATAGTCAGAACGAATATCAATCTTTAAGAAGTGCTGCACTCCCTACAGCTGGTCGAACAAGTCATCAATCCTCGGTAATGGATACCTGTTCTGGATAGTGACCTTGTTCAACTCCCGATAATCTATACAAAGACGCATACTACCATCCTTCTTCTTCACGAAAAGGACCGGTGCCCCCCATGGAGAATGACTCCGGCGAATAAAACCCTGAGACAACAACTCGTCCAGCTGAGTCTGTAGCTCCCTCATCTCAGTAGGTGCCATACGATAGGGAGCTCGAGATATCGGTGTTGTGCCTGGCTGCAACACGATGCAGAACTCAACCTCTCTCATAGGAGGTAGCCCAAGTATGTCCTGAAAGACATCCTGAAAATCTGAGACAACCCTAGTCTCGCACAAATCAGCACTCCGATCTCTCAGCATCACCTCCTCGATATAGGCTAGAAATGACTCCGCAAACTGGTTGCCATGTGAGGTCGCTACGATCAACACAGACCCATCGAACGCTCACAAACTGACTGTTTTCGCAAAACAGTCAATGCTAACTTGGTAGGATGATAACCAATCCATACCAAGAATGACGTCGAAATCCGACATCCGCAAGACGATCAAATCTATGATAAACTCAGACTCATCTAAGCTAATGACACATCTCCTACAGACGTTCTCTAATATGGATACCTCCCCTAAGGGAGTAGAGACGGACAACGGAACATCTAAAGGATGTGTGACTAACTGGAGCCTATCCATGAAGGTATGAGATATAAAAGAATAGGAAGCTCCGGAATCGAATAAGATCCGAGCTGGAAAAGAGTTTACTAAGAAAGTACCTTCTACTATAGCTCTGCTTGCACCGTGATCACGTGGTACAACTGCATAGACTCTGCCAGTGGCTGGCGACTGCTGAACTAATGATGGTGGAATATACGGGACTATCTGTCCCTCGAGAATCTCCTGAATCACGCGAATCTGGCCTACTGGCCCCTCAATCCTAGGAACAGTAGGCGGTGCCTCAATCCTCTGCTGCGGCTGTTCGCCGTAACCACGGCCCTACTAATGCTGACCCTAACCACGGTTCTGCTGCTGACCGTGTCCTCGATTCTGCTGCTGGCCCTGACCTCTGTCCTACTGGCCTCCTGCTGGCACACTACGACAGTCCTTGGCCTTATGCCCGATCTTGTTACAGTTATAGCATGCACCCTGAATCTTACGCTGCGGTGGTGCTCTCGAGTCATGTTGTGCTCCTTTCTTGAACTTGCCCTGCTGATGGTGATGAAAGTCCTTACCCCGTTGCTAGGGTCCTCCTAGTCTGGCAAAAGGTCTCTTGCCCTTACCCTTGTCATTCTGCTGTCCAGACTTATTGTTGCCCTCCTTGTTCTTCTGGAACATTACAGTCTCTGTCTCCTACGATATAGCTGCATCTGTGACCTCTCAGACTGAACGGAATCTTTTGGAAACAAGATAACGGTGAAGACTTGGGCGAACTCCTATAAGAAATATCTGCGCCTGGCGCTCTCCTAACTGCCACATGCCCGTGAAACGTAGAAGACTCATAAATCGGCTCTCATAGTCAGCCACAGACATATCTCCCTGCTCTAGCTTAGACAACACTAGCTCTTTCCTGGCCCGTGCCGCAGAAGAGATGTAATTCTCGTCGAAGAAATACACGAAATCCTCCCAAGTGAGGGCCATCCGATGATCCGGAGTGAACTGAAGCCGATACCATCCTCCTGCATCACCCTTCAAGCTAAAAGCTGCCAGCCTCTGCTTCTGCACTGAGTCGACGTTAAGTAAATCTAAAAGTATTTCCCACATATTTCCTCCATTTATAGGTTGTAACTGAATCCGATGTGCCCTAAAATTTTTTTGCTCCCAACTTCTAATATCTTCCTCAATCTTACCGAGCCAAACTTCCTATTCTGTGACTCTATTAATAGTTGGATGTGGCGATGGTGAGACCTTTGGTATTACCTCTTCAATAGGTACGGCTGGTACAACTGGTGATAAAACTTCAGAGAGTAAAATTTGGCTTGTTACTCACTCCTCGAGTGTTGCTAGTCTCTGCTTCTGTAATCGGTATTACCAAGTCGATCAGATACTTTGGAGCCTACTGCGACTCGGGTTCTACTTGCCCAGCTCTCCAGGTACAAGCTTTACCTCGACCACGTCCTCGTTCTAATGTTTATAATACCAAGAGGAGAGCTTATTTGACACAGTAAGTGAGATTCCAATCATAAATAACATAACATATACCAATAGGAAAAATCGTATCACTTATCATTCATGCATTTACTTTTCAATCAAAGTATGATAGTTGTCACCAAATTTTTTTTTGTAAATTTTCGAATATACGTATATAACATCCTCACTCATTCTAGGAATTCCTAGCAGACTCTATACATGATTCCTAGGAAACTCTATACTAGCTCCATGACTCGACACAGGATGATCCTAAGGATACTGGAACTAGAGCTCTGATACCAACTGTGACGCCCCTAGGTTCACATAAGGCTACAGTCCAAGGTGAAACCAGAGATGTCAAACCTATCATGCACCCACACTGTGCATAAACATGTTTCACCAATCACAGTAATATCCTCTAGTAGAACTAAATAAAAGTGCAGGGACAAACATGCAAAAAAAAGGGAATAAATGTAATAGACATGATATAGAAGAGATATCTCATAAATAAAAAGAATCATGTCTCAACTATAATACATATGATATCTAAATAATGAAAATATCTCAACATGAATCAACTAAAAATCATACTAAGGCACACTGTCTTTACAATATGAATATGAAACTCTAATGTCTGGATAAAACTCAAAACTACAATGGAGTCTCTACAAGTAAAAATACACGACGGCGACTATGCCAGAACTCCGTCACCCTGCAGCTCTCTGGAACTCCGAGCTACCTGAAAGGGTATTTTTAAAAGAAAAAGAAATAACAACAAGAGCGTCAGAGTGCTACAGCAAGATTACCTCCATCCGCCCCCAGGAAAAGGGCTACTAGATGGAGTGAAGGCTCTATCTATTAAGCATAGTCTATCTAGATTCATTTTTCCCGTATCTAAGTAGGATTAACATTTAGAAACCTACAACACGAGACGTAGTACGTCGAGCGAAATAATCCAAACAAGGAAACCCTCATGTATATACCATAAGTCTCAAATTGTAGATATCTAAATACTAATACCAAACTAAGAAAAGACAATCTAATGAAACCAATAATTAGAAATCCATAACACGAAACTGGTACGTCGAGCGAAATAATCCAAAAAAAGGAAACCCTCATGTATATACCATAAGTCTCAAATTGTGAATCTCTAATCATTGATCCCAACTAAGAAGTAAAAAAAGACAGTAAAAGAAATAAGATATCAACACATTGTATTTATAATATCTTCTACTATCACTAGGGAGATAGAATAAAATACCAACACATAATTTTGTATACTTTCAAAAGTAACATATCTCAGTTATATAGTTCAATGATAGGTCTTTTTCATAATAGGCATCTACCATACTTAGGCTATCAAGTAATTATCTTAGTGTAATAGACTACCCTGTAGGTATCCTGAACTGTGTACACGGCTCATTAGTCTCATCGCGATCTCAATGCATAACATGAGTGCGGGACGGACTACCAAATAGGCATCCTAGAAATACGGCTCACGGGCCTCATCGCACCCTAGTGCGGGACGGATGGCTAGATCAAGCCTCCTAAAATCCGACTCAATAGCCTGTACATGTGGAATATCGATGCACTACCTCATGTAGTACTGAACAGAGCTCATCAACGATATCCACCTCATGTATATGAACTATATCTAATTCAAATATGATCAAATCAAAATTCATCATAATCCCCTTGGGATTCTTAAATATATAACATAACATATTTATGACTATACGTATAACATCAAGCGGCGCAAAACTTCGCAAACGCACCTCAAAACGGCGCAACACAGCTTCACAAAACGAGCAGGAAAAACAGACGTGATATCTGTTAGTAAAACAAGCATATCTTTCTCTAGAAAAACTATTTTTATAAATGGTTTTCTGTTTTGGAAACTAGATTCACACATATTTCAAATGACATAAGTTTGGTTCAGTTTGGAGTTCATTTGTTATCACAAATCTCTAGTTAAACATTATATATGTGCAGCCATTTTTCTGCAGGATATGTTGTTAATAAACATAATATATCTTTCTCTATACAAAGTCTTTTTTTAGAATGGTTTTCTGTTTTAGAAACTAGATACATATAGCTTTCATATAAAACTTGTTTGGTTAAATTTGAAGTTTGTTTGCTATCTTAAACTCTTAATTAAAGATTATACAAGTGCTGCAGTTTTCTGCAGAAAAACATATATATAGTACATCACTTAAATTTCTCATATATGAATAAAATTATAAAAAACCCTAATAATCATGATCATGATACTATCATAAACAGCAAGAAAAGATTATTAATCTAGTATTTGTTTTAAGGTTTACTATCAAAAATCTGACTTTTAACACCCCAGGTTAAGATTAAAGCATGAAAACACATATTCAACATCATATTAATCATCTACACTAGTTAATTAACTATGGGGATAGGTTTGGATGAAGATAATCTTGCCTTAATCTCATATGCAATGCTCTAAAATAAAAAGCAAGCAATCGATGAGCACAAACCACCCGTTCTCCCTCGTCACACGTTGATGATCTCACCCTTTTGTCAATATTTGCTTCACAAAGCTCTCAAAACTCATAAGAATAAGATCTAAGGTTTTTGAGGGGATAGGGTGGCTATTAGAGTTTATAGATATGATAAAAAAAGATAATTTTCGTGAAAAATATAGGTATTTATAGAGACAAATCCGAAACAAACCTGTTTGACCCGAATCAGGAAACCTAGTCTGACTAGGAAAATAACCTTCGGTATTTTGATAATAATTTTCGTATCCAACCTCGGAATAAGGTGATATAAGATTTGTTGGAAATCTCTTGAAAAGTCCTACAACTTTGGTATTTTGAGTTTTCCTAGATTCTAAGTGCATCATTGTGTAAAATATATAAACTCTTAACTGGTTATTTTTTCCAGATTTTTTCTCGTGCATGTTTTGTGCATTTGCACTCATATATTCATATATATGTATCGGATTGATCTCAAATCAATTTATATCATACTAAAATATCAATAAATGTTATTTATCATAATATAACATGTTTATTATTATATCTCACAACATTCAGTATTACGGGGTTTTACAGTATCTGAGAGTTCAACCGACTTAGTGTGAATGCGTAAATTGTGTTTGGATGGGATTTTCTCCTCAAATCTTGTCTTGATTTGACAGATCACTACTGTCTATAACTAGACCATCATGATCAAATCAAAAGTCATTCAACTTTTCACAACTGTTCATCTTCTCCAGTGAACCTAACGAAGATTTGCATTTTAATCTCTAGTGATTCCTGTTCATCTTCTTCAACAAGATTGAAATGACTCCCAAGAAGAGAACCACTTCCAAATCGAAGATCTCCCTTTCTCAGGTTGCACTGTCGGCCAAGGCCGCCGGTGATGCCCATGTGACCTTGCCGTCGTCGTAGGCTCCCTTAGTCAATGGTAAGTTTAGGCGACTATAACTTGTTTTGACAAGTTTTATACCATTAACACTGAGTGAAAACTCACGTTTCGCCATTAAAACACAGAGGTTATCCTTAATGTTTCTTGATTTAGAACGCGGGTCTGGATCCTGCGTTTGGAATTTAGAACGTGAATTGGGAACCTGCGTTTTAAATTTTAGAACACAGGCCCAGACCCTGCGTTTAGAATTCAGAACGGGGTTTAGAACATGTGTTTTGAATTTACAACGCAGGCCTAGACTCTATGTTTGGAATTAAGTTTTCGGACTTATCATTTATTTCGCACTAACTGGTTGTCTCTTCCATTTGTAGTGAACTATTCAAGTGAGCCTCTTTCCTTCAATCATTACTTCAGTCATGCAGGAGGTGCAGAGAAGAATACGTTGTTTAGTTTTAGATTAGAGTATCCAATATTACAGGATACGAACAAAGAAAGGGCAAAACTCATCACTCAGGCTTCCACCGAAACCCTTAGATCCCTGGTTATAGATGCAAAGTTTGAGATGTCAGAGCGTAAAAATTTTAAAGAAACCAGCCTTCCTTTTTAGAGATCCTGTTGATATAGACCCAAAACGGATGTTTGAAGGGAATTACAAATGGTTGCGGATCGTCAATGATCGTTTCCTTTTTTTGCCAAATCTGGAGTGGATGTGGCTGATCTTTTTTTATCAGTGTGCTTCCGTTTTGTGATCTATGATTAGGAGCTTGTCCAGGAATAATGTGGTGTTGCTTCTGGACATCTTACTCATCATGGTGTTCAACCAGCTGCCTTCAATTATTTTATGACTTTGAAGCCTAGTTCAGTTAAGAAGGAGCATCCTGTCAGTGAGCTTGCTAAACTGGCGAATGTTTTCATCAGAAAATTTATATCTGTGCAAGGGGAATTCCCCGCCCAAGACTTTAAAGCTCCGACATGGGTGCATTCAAGCGAGACTAAATGGTGAGCTCGGATGGTAAACTTTATCTTAGAGGAATTGGAAGAGCCCCTTAGAATTTCTAACCTGAGAACCCCGATATTGGCTACTTGATACAGGATTTCTCCGAACTACAGTGGCTTTTTTGCCATGATGGAATTCTATAACCCTCATACCGACACCTTTTTTACTCCCATTGGTGAATTAGATTTTGTACTCTACGAGATGTTTGAGGTCTCAGGGATATCCTTTGGAGAATTGCCCTATAAGGAGTTTGTTCCTGGGAGTAAAGAGTTGGAGATTTTGAAAAATGGCGCTCCAGCAATTTATGACACTTATTGGGAGTTAATGTGTCATTTTCAAATATGTGTGCAGACTACCGGTAAGCAAGCGAGTGGTGTTAAACAGGGACAGTGGGTTGAGTATCTTTTCCAGAACTTGTTTGATAAGGATGCAGAAGTGACTCGCATAGCTCCTAGCACGCTTGAAGAAATCAATGAACGCATTGAGGATGCTACTACCCACTACACTTGTGAAGCCGAAGAAGATGTCTTTCCTACATATACTTGTTAGGTCTCATGTTATGAGCCTACATCTTCTAATCTTGTTTTGATGATTACAAACAATTCCTAATATTGTTTGTCTAGTGTTTATGTTTTCTATTAGGTATTCTAGACAAACAATGTGTTGGAGGATGGATGGATTG
>BQKN01064764.1:589961-618027 GCA_022839385.1 Asparagus kiusianus
TTCACCCCCCTCTAGGGTTCCTTCCTAGCGGCATTAGGGTTCTTTCAATACTATATTTGAAAGCTTTCATTATCAAGCAAAAATCTCAATTTCTGATATGGCTCTGTTTGCTGGCTTCCTCACACTATGGTTAAAACATTGTGTGGTGCCTACTAGACCTATAGATGCCATCATAGTGGAGGTGTTATACCCTGCAGCTCTCCTGGCTTACGGAAAACCCCTGAACCTCCTTTCAGCCATGGTAGGCTATCTGTAGAGCGGCCTTCGAGAGTTATCTCCTGAGTTCATCGCTGCCAGGAAAGTGGAATCAGGTAGGAAGACTATCGTTCAGAATCCTACTCCTCGAGTGCCTATGTCATATATCTATTTGGTATCATGGTTCATACTGCACTGCCCTTCCCTAATGTCGACTCCTGCATAGAATAATACTTCAAACCCTATCGTCCAGCAATTAGAAACTGCTCGGTGGGTTAACTGGTATCAAGTTAAGTTCCGAGAGATATTGAGACGGGACTTTAACTATGTGATAGCTTGTAGATTTCCCACTTTTGAAGGCGGTGCCTATAAAGAAATGCATCGGGATACTCTGAGGCATAATTCTTTTACCACTCTTAGTAGAGGCACTTTCTGGTGGCTTATAAACATCCGTCCAGGCTACCTTGTCTTTCGGCAAGGGAAGAAGTGCTTTATTGAACCATATCAGCCTTTTCGCTTCTCCCGACAATTCGGCTATGACTTGATCTATGTCGGGAATCCCAATCCGACACTGGCATTTACAGGCAACGTGTATGAAGGGGCGAGAGCTTGGTATTACTCGGTGGTAGGCTGTACAGGGGTAACATTTAAATTGCCAAATAAAGTGCCCAACGCCCACACTTCTTTAAGCTTTTGCACTTGGTATCAGGCTTCCTTACAAATCCTCGAGTACAACATTTATACCTCTTTCTTGAAAGCTAATCAAAAATGGTATGATGCAAAGAGGAGTTCTAAAAAGTCTTGCACCAGGGGAGTTAGTGAGTATTTATCATACGAGGAAGTAATTGCCGAGGAAGAAAAGCAACAGGCATCAGTAGGAGTTCAAGAAGGAGAACATGGGGGTACCTGAAGCTCACGAGATGGAACCTTCAAGGGTAGAAACTTGTAGCAAGAAGGCCAAAAGGAAAAGAGCCCTTAATCTAGCTGAAGAAGGTGAATATGAGAAGCCAGCTCATCGCAAATTAACACTCGAGCCTCCCACTTCAAAACTTATGCAAGATGCCCGCAAAGTATGGCATGCAGAGGAAGAAGAACGAGAGTCGACCGCTATGAAGCTCTCACATCAGTCTGGGCTTCCTTTGGTTGGCTCACCTCTATGAGGTACCGTCTCCTCTGTTCATCCACTGGATTAAGAAGAAGGTGGGGATGAATCACTTGTAGGGGACGCAGAATCGGTCACCACGACTGACCTTGCAGCTTCAGTTGAAGAGAGTAGGTCTCCTGCTAGAGAACCCATAGTGGCTAGATCTAAAAAGCTTAGTAGGAGTCAGTCTCTCTCTAATTTAGCATTACTACCACCTATCGGGGATACGAGGCCCAGCCTAACGACAGTGTCTGTTCGTAAGTCGACTACTGTCGCGAGCTTGCCAGAACCTTCCGCTATATATGGTGAAGAGCAAGCAAACTATGAAAGCTCTACACATGGTGATGATGATGAGAGAGATGACGTTGGTGACAATGACGGTGTTGATATTGAAGATGACTCTTTGGACGAATGCACTGATTTTAATGATACGCCAAGGGATACTTCAGACAAAGCATCCGCTTATCTTCCTGTCTCTTTGACCAATAAGCATATTTTATTTCAAATCCCTATGCATTTTCCTTCTGTGTTCCGGCCGTTTTTGCATGCAGATTTGCTAATTCTTGCAACTGAAGGGGCCATTATCGTGACTCCTCCACCAGAGCAGCAGCCACTTACACCGACAACTATTTCTCCTCCGGCGCAGGCATCTCCTGCACTAGTGATGACAAATTATCTGCTTCCATTGACAATTTCTCTCGCTCTGATGTTGACTGTAAGTGCCCCAAGTTCATCTCAAACAGCATAATTTATAGCCCTTACATCAAGTCCTTCGCAGTTAGATGTCAACATTCAGTCACCGACCGCCACACCAAAATCGCCCGCTCATTTCCTACTTGGCTCTGCGACTTCAAGGACATTGGTGCTATCTCCCATTACTTCTTTAAGTCTGGTAGACGCTCTTGATCTACTTGAAATCTCTCTGGGCCATTTACGAGGTATGATGAAAAAGGTGGTTGAGATCGTCGCTACCGGTCGGGGCACCTTTGAGTCTTACAGGCCTCTTCTAACACATAGTTTGAATGGCATCAAATACTTAGGTGACATTCAGTGCATTGAATGTTGCTTAAAGTCTGTCACTCGCTTAGAGGAGAAATTAAAAGCTTTAGAGGACCTAGGACGTGTGGATATCAAAGCTCAAATTACATCGACTTTCGCTGATACCCGGACTAAAACAGCGAGATAGTACAAAATAATTAAGTGTGGCTTAGCTGAAAAAGAACTCCAATTCATGGATTTACAAAAGCACAACGTTCAAAAGCAAGAGGAGCTAAATATTTCAACGACTGCTTTAGAGGCTGCTTGTTCAAAGATCCGGCAAACTGGAGATGCCATTATCCGTTTACAAGTAGAATTAGTCTGACAGAAGGCTGAATTTGATTGAGATGAAGCTATTATGACCACACGCAGCATCCAAGCTACAGAAACTCTTGTGACTTATCATGCAGAAGTCTGGGCTCTTGAAGAGGCTAAGAAAGAAGTTGCTCCTGTGGTGTCCCAAGAAGATGAGCTCTGGAGAAGAGCTGACGAGAGGTGCAAGCTACTCATGAGGAGAAGCTCTCCAACATCAAGTCCCAGCTCGCATCTATTCACTCGATGGAGCTTTGAACTTTAATTTTATTTTATAGTTCTTCTGACAAGAACAATACTATCTTGTATCACTTTCTTTTGATTTTGAATAAAAGTGATACTATTTTAGCTTTTCACTATTTCTTTTATATGTCTTGTTTTGACTTGAAACAATGAAAAGTATAATTGAAAATGCCAGAGGTGTGATTTTAACTTAGCATAATTTCCCATATAAAGCGAGATTTAACAATTTTCTTTATTATCATTTAAGATAATTCCAAAAAAATTTAATCTGCTGGGGATATTATGGACACTTGTTACTCATATGTAAAAGAATAACAAGTTAAAAACGGGTTTTTAACTATTAAAGGTATAGTGTTAATGTAACAACGATTTGTGGGTTTGTCATCCTATTGAGGAGGATTAATAAGTAATTTTGATTGTCAGAGGTGAGATATTAACGTGACCTAAAAATGTTACGATTGGGGCAAATTTGAGGACTCATCGCTCTATTAGAGAGAGTCGATAAGTTGATTGTCATAGGTGTCATATTAACATGACAATAATTTGTTACGATTGGAGTAACTTTGAGGACCTATCACTCTATTAGAGAGAGTCGATAATTTGTTAGAGGTGTTATATTAACATGACAGAAATTTTTTGCGATCGGAGTAACTTTGAGGACCTATCGCTCTATTGGAGAGAGTGGATAAGTTGGTGTTATATTAACATAACAGAAATTTATTACGATCGGAGCAACTTTGAGGTCTTATCGTTCTATTGGAGAGAATCAATAAGTTGATTATCAGAGGTATTATATTAACATGATAGAATTTTTTTGTGATAGGAATAATTTTGAGGACCTATCGCTCTATTAGAGAGAGTCGATAAGTTGATTATAAGAGGTGTTATATTAACGTGATAGAAATTTGTTAAGATCAGAGCAACTTTGAGGACCTATCGCTCTATTAGAGAGAGTCGATAAATTGATTGTCAGAAATGTTATATTAATATGACAGGAATTTGTATACTTGTGATTTGGACAAGATTTTAGAAATTAGCGTCTTGCTGGGGAGAGTTGCTAAATGAGTGTATCATCAGAAGCAATAAATTTTGGTACTTGTGACATGAACAAGATTAGGGGAGTTTGTCACTCTGTTGAGGAGAGTTAATAAATTAATTGTAATTTGCCGTTTTGGGGACTTATCGTTCTATCGATGAGAATCGATAAACTAATTTTGATAGAGGAATTATTGTTACATCAGAGGTGATGCAAGCTAAATCCAAACTCTGTGCGGATGATGGCCGTTGTATGTGTAATGTTAACTTGACGACAGTAGAGAATTTTTCTAGCTGAATTAGCATTGACTCTGCTGAGGATGTATAGATGTTTTAACAGCTCTCTGTTAATAGGTTTTATGATACATGACCTTAGAGAATAAATGTCATGTTGGAAAACACAATGATTAACCCTACGTTTAAGAGGATTAGAACACAAAGGTAGTCTCAGTGTTTGGGGTTTGAAACGCAAGGCCAAGCCCTACGTTGAATTCTGGCAATGCGGGTTTGGGCCCAGCATTCGAAATTTGAACGCAACTTTTTAATCATTGTGTTTTAGTCTCTTTTTTGTTTTCTAAACGCAAGGTCTAATCCTGCATCTTATCAGAAGTCTAAACGACTGTTATGATAATGAGGAGACCACGTTTGGGTGGGAGTATCAAAACTCCTTACCACCTGCAGTGTTTGTATATAAATAGACTCGATCGGTCTTATCAAAGGTCTCTGACACTTAGAACTTCACCTTAAACCCTAGAACGAGTCTCCTCGTCAATTCCAGAGTTTCCTCGACACTCTCTTTTTTCGTATGTCCTTAACCGTTGGAGACAATGGCCTCGAGAAGTTCTCATCTGGGGGAGAACGAAGGGGCGACTCACGATGCACCACCATCTGGTTCACCATCTGCATCGCCATCGACACCACCATCACAGTGGTCTAGTCGTCGAGGTAAGTAACATTATTGTTTACTTGTTTTGATGAGTTTTTTTTGGTTGATGATGACGAAGACTGTTCATCATCTCCACTCATAACATGGAGGTGGGTTTCCATGTTGATTTGTGAGACAAAGGGTCAATAGCTGAAACGCGAGTTTAATTTACTGCGTTTGGAAAATATAACACGGGTTCAAACCTCTGTGTTTGAGTTAATTCTGCATTTGAATTAGTCTCTTAGACTTTTAGGAAGTTTTATTAACTTCCACTTGGCTTATTTTGTAGTGCGAGACTATGTCCCCACCACTAAGCATGTCATCCTATATGACTCAGGGTATGCTCCTTAGATCCCACCTATCACCATGATCTTTCCAGGCGAAGATCATGAGAAGGTGATTCCCGAGTCTTACTATTTGGACCCCGAGTGTACTCTCTTTCTGCTCAAACGCTTGGAAAACATGGTTAAATAAGCTTTCTCTATTGTGAAGCATGGTTGGGGTTCTTTCTCTGAGTTCCATGCTCCCATTAAGGAAGGCTTACATGCTCTTGCTCGCGTGAACCTTCACCGTGCTTTGCTTTGTGTAGAGAAAATCCACCGTTATAGGGTGTTGTTCACTTTTTGGAAGAACTAAAGCACACAGACTTAAGGCCTAAGATACAGCAGGCCATAGGGGTCACTCAAATGAAGAAGAAGATTGATGACAAAGATTGAGGCCATAGCATATCAGATAAGAAGGCTTTAATATGGAGCCTGCAAAAGCAACACCGTCACGCCAGGGCCAGGCTTGTTGCTGGGGAGCTAACCCCAAAGGAGTTTGACCTCAGGGATGCCACCCTCCATGCTAATGTTCATGTAGAGAAGGAGGCTCTCCAAGTGTTACAACAAGAAGTCACTGTTGCTGCTGCGCTCACTGATGATCAACTTCGGAAGAAAGTTGAAGAAGAAGTGCTGGCGGAGCATGCGAAAAGCATATCTAAAATTGAAGCCTGTCTTTCAAGCTTCTCTTTATTTTAACCTACAACAACACTTATTATTATTTTTTGGTTTTGTAATAACTTTACACTATTCCTCAAAATATTTATTATCTGCTTGTAATGAACTGCTGCTATTTGTTGCTTCTCATTTCTCCTTCTTTGCTGTGTTTGGATTCTTGAGATGCTATAGTCATCATGTTGAGTTAGAAATTCTCTTGACTATTATTTAGAATAATCTCAGAAAATTTCTATGTAGGGTTTGACTTTTGCATTTGTGGGTCTTACTCCTTGTTTAGAATTTAAAAATGCAAGGTTGAGCTCTGCGTTTGAAAGATTGAAATGCCAGGAAGGCTAACATCCTTATCCTTTAACGTTGGGAACGCGTTCCAAGTCGTTGGGACTCTATCCTAGACTCTCGCGCCTCTTTAACAACTTGATTACTGGTATAAATAGACCCATTGGGATTATCTTTTAAGAGTTACTTAACTCTTCTTCTTCTCTATTATCTTTTTGTAATGGCTTCAAGAGGAATAAGATCTCGCCTGAACTAGGCTGAATCGACTTCTTCAACTTCATCAATAACGGGAGCAGGCAGTGCTTTTGGCACCATAGTTGTGTTGTCATTGTATGAATCCACTTACTCTGGTAAGCCATGACTCACATAACTTGCCACGACAAATTTCTTTAACCCTGGATGGATTCTTCGTCAAGGACGATAATGAAGATGGTTCGTCTTCTTTTGAATGAAACACAGGAATTGAACTCTGCATTGTTTGTGAAACGAAGAGTTGGTCTCTACATTTTAGAATAAAAATATAGGTTTCAACTTAAGATTGGTAACACAGGTCTTACCTTTTGTGTTTCATATTTATAACGCGGTTCTTGAACCATGCGTTTTAGATCAGTCCTTTAGACTTGTATTAGTAACTTGATTTAGCAATTAATTCCCGCTTTTATTTTCTTTAGTAGTTCTAGAGCAATCATCTGGAAAGAGGCCCTTCACTGTCAAAGAAGTGGATCACTATGAAGCGAACGCTCGCATGAGGAGACTTGCCAACATTTCTGAAGGTAAGGAAAAGGAAAAGATCTCTTTTAATGTTTGCTACGCAAATCTCTTCACATATTCATCCAAAACATAGTATTTTGGACTCAACAGGTGTAGTGGGTGGATGGAGGCCGTCCATTGGTGATGAAAGATTAGTCCCCTAGATCTAGCCTATTGCTATGGTCGTCCCTCGTCAGGAATTTATTTTTTCGGACTCCAGCTCTATGCAAGGTCTCATCCAACCGGTTGGAGAATGCTATGAAACAAGCAATCTCTATCGTTAGTGTTGGATGGGGGACCTTCATGGCGTTTGATGCCTACATAGCAGATAGTCTGAAGGCAATTCATCGTACAGGCAGTGATCAATTAGCCAAGTATTACGAATAGAAACTTATTTGTTTGGAGGAATCCGTACATCGTCTGGAGGTGCTAATGTCTTTTGACAGGACTAAAGAGGTGGAGCACCTTATGTCCCAAGTCCTGACTAAGAAGATGCACGAGAGCGAAGAGCATGAGAGGAGTATATTAGAGCAAGAGTTTATCCTCGAACATTTGCTTACTCGGCGACATCTATTGCAGGCTGAGATTGATTCTTCTACTTCTAATATCATGTACTTGTTAAATCACCAACGCCTAGCGTTGGCTGAGATTGATGCTTTTGCTCCTTTCTTCACTCAACTGAAAGCTCAACTTGCTGAGGAAGAGTCAACCCTAGAGGGTCTACGACTTGAGATTACAAACGTTTGTGACGCCGTTGAGAGGGAAAGGCAAACCCTACAAGTGATGCGCCAAGAAGCGGAAGATGCTGATGCATTTTCTGAGGCTGAAATCCTAAAGGAAATGGAAGAACAGGTTTGGGTGGACCGGGCAAAAGAGTTAGCCTCTGTCAAGGCTGATCTTGCTTCCTTTAGCCTACTGAACTGAGCTCGATGGACCACTTTTTTTTATTGACTTCTGTAATGCATCATTATGCTTTTGTACAGTCGGAACTTCTCTTTTGAACAAAATTACGCTTTTATTATTCCGTTATCATTCCTCAATAACTCGCGCATTTTTCCTTTTTGTTGGCTAACACTTAGGATTTTTAGCAAACTTCTAACTATCAACGTATTTGATTGCACTGTTTGATATGACAAGCTAGTATAATTTGGAAATTCTTTTTATTATTGCTAGAATAATTCTAGATAATTTCGATCATCAGAGGTATAATGTTAACTTGACTACATATAAGCTGGGGAAGGTTTAACACGATTTATTACCCTCTTATTCAATTGAATTCCAAGTAATGAACCCCCAGTCTTGATTCATTATCTCAGACTTGGCTAGCGAAAATAAACATAATTTATTACTCTCCCTTCAAATGAAATAAGAAAAACTAACCCCCAGTCTAGGGAAAGTTGATTCATTATCTCAGACTTGGCTAAGGCTTAGGTGAAGGGGACTTCATGGCTTACGGATAATATTTCTTAAAAAATTTCCCGTTAATAGGCATCATGAGTCTATTGCATTTCTGGTTGATGAGACGGTATGCCCCATTCGAATAGACCGATTCTATTACGAAGGGTCCTTCCGATTTGGGATTGAATTTCCCCTTAGTCTTATGTGTCATCACCATGGGTCGTCTGACAGCTATGACCAAATTGCCTTTCTTGAAGATTCACTCTTTGACCTTCTTGTTGTAGGCTTTGGAGATTCCATCTTGTTACAACTTGATCTGTTGTTGAGTTTGCAGTCACCTATCATCTAATACTTCAAGTTCTTGAAGACGCAACCGATGTTGTTCTTCATCCATCATTCTGGTCACAAGGGTGACTCTCAGAGATGGGATCTGGATTTCCAATGGTAATACGACTTCGCAGTCATATACCAAAGAGAATGGGGTGGTTTTTGTAAGGGTCTTCACTGTTGTACGATAGGCCCACAAACATTCTCCAAATTTTTCGTCCCAATCACATTTTCTCTTGGAGACGAACTTCTTGAGGAGCTTCATGATGGTTTTGTTGAACGCTTCTACAAGGCCATTGGCTAGCGGATAGTATGTCGTTGATGAGACACTTTGGATCCTAAACTTATCGCAGAACCTATGAAAACCATGACAAACGAACTGAGTTCCATTGTCATGGACTATTCGTCTTAGTACACCGAAGCAGTAAATTACATGATGTTTGATGAACTTGATCACATTTGAAGCTTTGACTTCTTTTAGCGGAATTACGTCCGCCCACTTGGAAAAGTAATCGGTCACTGCTAAGATGAACCGATGTTCTTTGGTCATTGGCGGAGTGATGGATCTAACAATATCCATTCCACACATCTCAAATGGCCAAGATGCTAATGTTAGGTGCAAGTCCCTAGTACTTGATGAATGAAGTCACCGTGGATTTGGCATGTGTGATAACGTTTAGCGTAGTTGACAGCATCTGAAAACATCTTTGGCTAATAATAGCCAATTCATCGGAGACGGTCTCCTAACTTAGCTCTAGGTTGATGAGCTCCATACATCCCATCATGATCTTCCTAAGACACTCCTGTGCTTCTGTTCTAGAGAGACAACGAAGTAAGACTCCATCATGTGATTTACGGTACAAGGTTTGAGAGATCGCGTCGTAATAGAATCAAAGAGCCTTCTGTTTGATGGCGATCGCTTCTTTAGCATCATCAAGTAGTATCTCATACAAGACGTAGTTAATATACGGGAATCGCCAATCCCTTGGTTCTAGCTCAATTGAAGTTGCACAAGCGATCTTTGATGTAGTCTCATTTGAGCAGTGTTCTAAGGGAAGCTTTGGGTGATACAAATCACGGCCCATAACGAATATTGTTGTCTTAGCCCTTGACGGCAATGCCAATAAAGTTGCCAATGATGCTAGAGAATCCGCGTATGCATTTTGGTCTAGTGGGATGTATTCAATGAAGAAGCCCTTAAACTTCAGAGCTAGTTCTATAAACTTCAGAGCTAGTTCTTGAAAGTACCCTAATACCGCTTGGAAGGAACCCTAGAGGGGGGTGAATAGGGTTTATGCTAATCTAATCCGATTTATGCCAAATTAAAAACTAATTAATAAATATATCCTAGCACAAGAGATATGAATAATATATGTGCAAGGATATATAAATAACACAAGGGTGAACAATATAGTGGATGAAATAAACTAGATGCAATAGGCGATATATGCAATGAGCACAAGTATAAATGAACACCAATGCAACTCAAACACAAGCAAATGATCACGGAGTTCGGACCTTCCGTCCTACGTCTCCGCTCCCCACTCCCGGGGAGAAATCCACTATCACACCGGGTTTTCAACGATCACCCGAAAACGCTTACACCACACAATATCGGTTTCAACGCTCACCGATCAATGTCTACAATCTCACAATGTAACTACACTAACTACCACCTCAAGTGTTGGTCCCTAGCCCGTGTCTCCCTCAAGTGCTCGGAATTACCACCTCTCTCTAGGCTACCGACGCCACTACTCTTGGGACAACCTCGTCTCTCACCACACACTCCTATTGGTGTACTAGTGTAATACAAGTGATCTCACAATGAAAGCTCACAACAAAGGATTTGTTCTCTAATACAAAGCGAGAACTCAATTAAGCACACTCTCAATGTCACAAACCCACAACCCCAAATTATACTAAGTATGAAAATACAATAAGCTCAATAGGTTGTGTGTGAACAAAGAGATAAATAGAATCAACTAAACTCAATATAAACACTAGCTTAATAAAATGATAATTAAACAATAAAATGTAAAGCTAGATTGAGTTTAGAAAACTTCTCTAATAAATGACAAGAGTGAGAGAGATATGATTTGAAACCCAAACACCAAAGATTATCTCCTCAAGCCCTTGTGAAATTATCTTCACAAACCAAACTCTTAAACACACTTAGAAACCTTAAACAAACTTGTAAAAACTTCTTTAAAACTTTTCTCTTAGTTAATGGGAGAGTTGAATGCAATGGGGTATTTATAACAACCCAAAACATCAGCCAAAAACACCCCAAAATAAAAACTAGCCGTTTATAGCCGTTTATAGCCGTTATAGGGTGAAAAGACCAAAGTACCCCAAAATCCAGCATTCTGGAAACTTGCGTATTTGGCTTGTAAAATCAATTAAAAATAGTAAAACAGATCTAAAAATTATGAAATTTTGTGGGAAGGTTGTAGATATGTATAATGACATGTTAGAGAAAGAATTTATGAAAAATCATTTCTCAGTTGAGAGAAATAAATGTTTGAACACAGATTTACAGTTTCTGAAAAACTGCAGACATACACGATTTTGTAAAATCAATTTGACACAGTAAATAAACTCCAAAAATAGTAAAAACTGGAGGAAAGTTTTTAAACATGTAGATAAACATGTCAGAGAAAGAATATTTCAAATATCACTTCCCATCTGTGAAAACTCATCAGTTTTGTAAAACATGCACGAACATGTGCACGAACGAAAACGTGAATTTGTAAATTCCTTTAAACATAACAAATCAATTCCAAACTTGATGAAACTTTGAGAAATGTTTGCAAATGATATTTTGAACATGTTACAAAAAGAATTTTCCAATTTTCATTTCCCAATTGTGAAATCTCATTAATTTGCAAAAGTGTTCAAAACATGAAAAAGTGATATACATGAAGTTTGATGCTTTGACATAAACAATGTTTTGAAACTTTGCACAATGATTACATAGACTTGATAAAATATGTATATGATGATTGTTAAGTCTATAAACTGATAATATAATATTTGAGCTTAGAAACCAAATACGTGTATGTATGTATAAACATCAAAATCTAAAACACTTGTATGTATATATATATAACTATATATATGCATAGAAACCAAATACGTGTGTGTATATGATATTGAGCTTAGAGTATCTAACACACATAATATAAATCCTAAACTAAATTACCCAAGCTTGATCTTGATCTTCATTGAGCTCAACTTGGTACACGTGGATGAAGCTTGACTTGGATCTTTAACATGAATTGCAAGGCTTCAACCACTACTCCGCCAACCTCCATTGGATATGATCGTGAATGCACAATTCCATCCATCCTCCAACACATTGTTTGTCTAGAATACCTAATAGGAAACATAAACACTAGACAAACAATATTAGGAATTGTTTGTAATCATCAAAACAAGATTAGAAGATGTAGGCTCATAACATGAGACCTAACAGTTCTAACACGGCGAAGTGGTATGGGACTAAATCCTTGTTACACACTTCATATTCTCCTCGGACTTGATTCATGATAAGCTGAGAATCACCATAAGCCACAAGACGTTGAATATTGAGCTCATCGGCTAACTGCATCCATAGTAGCAAAGCATTGTACTCCGCCACATTGTTGGTGCATGGCTCGATTAGAGAGAATCCTCTTGAGATTATATGGCCGCCTGGGGATATAAGTACTACCCTCACACCAGTAGTGATTCCTCCCTTAGGGTTTACCCTAGACGCACCGTCAAAGAACAGCTTCCAAACTTGTATAATTTCTTGAGTTGCATAAGCTTTGGCGATTTCATCTGGTAAATCTTCATATAATTTGGATAATTTAGATACCGGATCGTCGGCTAAAAAATCTGTCAAATCTTAGCCTTTGATAGCTTTCTGGGGCATAAATTACATGTCATATTGCGACAGGAGGATCACCCATTTCGCTAGATGACAATTCAGAGAAGATGACTTCGTCATGAGCATTCTCAAAGGATTTATTTTGGAGATGACATGGATTGTTTGGCCTACTAAGTAGTGTCGCATCTTCTGGACAACAAACACCAAAGCAAGGCACTCCTTTTCCACCAGATTATACTGGTGTTCAGCTCCAATTATATTTCTGCTAAGGTAATATATTGCTTGCTCGTGTCCTTGGTCATTGTTCTGAGCTAATAAATCTCCAAGAGAATGATCCATGGTTCTCACGTATAACAGGATAGATTTCCTTGATATCAGGGCCACAAGAATAAGTGGTTCAGTGAGGTATCTTTTAATCGCCTAAAATGCATTTTGGTAATCCCCATCCCAAACATATGAAACTCCTTTCTTCATTAACTTGGTGAAGGGCTGGCAGCGTCCTGAGAGGTTTGATATGAATGTCTGGATGTATGCCAATCTGCCTTACAAGCCTCTGAGCTCTTTGATATTTCTTGGAGACGGCATTTCTTGGATAGCACGAATCTTTTCTGAGTCGAGAGAAATTCTCTTGGATGTGACTATGAATCCTAGGAATTTACCGCTAGAGACCCCCAGGAACGACTTGGTTAGATTCATCTTTAATTGATGTGCTCGCATGATGTCGAACATCGTCTTCAGATCTGTAAGATGATCGCCTCTGTTTTGACTTTTTACTGCAATATCATCCATATAACATTCTATCTTCTTGCGCAGATGTTCATGAAAAGATTATAATCATGGCATGCTGATAGGTTACACCAGCATTCTTTAGTCTGAAAGGCATTACCGTATAACAGTACACCCCAGGGGTGTTTTGAAAGTGGTATGCTTTTCGTTTTCAGGGTTGAAAACACCCTAGAGGGGGGTGAATAGGGTTTATGCTAATCTAATCCGATTTAATGCTAAATAAATTAATTAACAAATATTCTTGCAAATAAGATATGCAATAAAATATATATGCAAGGATAAGAAACTAACACAAGGGTGAAACAAGATATAAACAATATAGTGGATGAAATATGCAATGATAGAAAGGCAATAAAGATGAACAAAAATATAAGTGTGCTAAGCCAAACTCAAACAAGCAATATGATCACGGAGTTCAGACCTTCCGTCCTACGTCTTCGCTCTCCACTCCCGGGGAGAAATCCACTATCACACTGGGTTTTCTACGCTCACCCAAATAACATTTACACCTCACAACTCGGTTTTCTAGTTCACCGAAAACTTTATAACTTACACACTTGCAATCACACTCTACACCCTCTAAGTGTTGGTCTCTAGCCCGTGTCTCCCTCAAGTGTTAGGAATTACAACATATCGCTAAGCATTACCACATACCCTACTCCTCTTGGGATGACTCCGTCTCTCACCACACACTTCTCTCAGTGTACAAGTATATTACAAAGTGATCTACATAATTAAGCACAAATACAATAATTTGTTCTCTAGAATGGATGAGAACACATTGAAAGCTCACTCTCAATGTCATAATCCCACAACCCCAAATTATACTATGTATGCAAATACAATAATCTCAAGTGGGCGTGTGTAACAAAGAGATTAAATAAAACAAACAAAACTCAATATAAATCTAGCTTATGGAAATTATAAACAAAACAATAAATAGCTAGAATGAGTTTAGAAAAATTTCTCTATGATGAAAAGAGAGAGAGGGAGATGAGTTGAATGCCCAAATAAAATTGATGATCTCTTCAAGCCCTTGTGAAAATTTCTTCACAAAACAATTCTTGTAAACACTCTTTTAAATAAACACAAAACACCCTTAAAATTGTTTAAACAATTCTCTTGGATGGTTTAGAAGTATGAGGGCGTGAGGTATTTATAGGCTTATAAAACAACCCCAAAAACCATTAAAAATCCAAAAAATCATAAAAAGACAAAATCTAGAAAACTAGCCGTTATAGGCTGAAAACATGTCATCAGTCGATTGATGATATCATCAGTCGACTGATAAAGTCGACCGTTGATAGTTTTGGCAGATTTTGGAATTTTTGCATAGCTAACTTTATAAAATTAATTAAAATAGTAAATTAATTCCATAAATTATGAAATTTTTTTGGAAAGTTTCTAAACATGTAGATAAACATGTTAGAAAAACAATTTCTAAAATATCACTTCCCATTTATAAGAAATAATTATTTGAACACAGATATTATAGTTTCTGAAAAACTGCTGAAAACTTGTTTTTGTAAATTCAATTGAAAATAACAAAACAACTCCAAAATTAGTAAAAAATTAGTAAAATGTTTGTATATATGAAGATAAACATTTAAACGAAGAAATTTTTCAAATTTCTATTTTCGATTATGAAAACTCATCTGTTTTGCAAAAACATGCACGGATATAAACTTATTAAAACTTGATTTTGACAAAAAAACAAGTTCAAACAAGTTTAAAACTTCTTTTAAATGGATTAATAGACTTTATAAAAGATGTAAACTAGTTATATTAAGTCAATAATCCGAAAACACGTTATTATCTCAAATAAATGTATAATAGTCAATAAATCAAGAAAACGTGTACGTGCACCATTTGAGCTTAAAGTATAAGCACACAAAGCATAAACCTAAACTAATATATCCAAGACAATTGATCTTCATTAAGCTCATCTTGATTGTGGATGAAGCTTGAACTTGAACTTAACTTGAATGCATTGACTTCACTCCGATATTCTGCCAACCTCCTTTTGATATCATCGTGAGGGCGCAATCCGACCAACCTCCAACGTATTGTTTGTCTACAATAAATACAAAAACACAAACACTAGACAAACAACATTAGTAGTAAATTGTTTGTTAAACATCATCAAACCAAAAAGGCCAACAATGGTGCATTTTAATCTAGTTGTATCCTAAAAACCCGTCCATAAAGACATCCTCTCATACCTACAAGTATTATCAATCATGACATCTGTGATGAGGAGTGGAAACTCGTCTTTCGGACATGCGGTATTAAGGTCATGAAAGTTAATGCAGATTTGGACCTTGCCATTTTTCTTAGGCACGGGAATGATATTAGCAACCTAATCAGGGTGTTGTTCCTCTCTGATAAAGCTTGAGTCAATAAGCTTCTTGACTTCCGACTCAATTACTTCCATGATCTCTGGACGGAACGGGCGTTGTTGCTGTTTGACAGGTTTCACATCCGGATTAATGTTAAGACAATGCATAGCTACTTTAGGATTGAGACCAGGCATGTCTTCATAATTCCAAGCGAAGACATCTATTTATTTTCTGATGAGAGATATAAGGTCTTCTTTCTCAGGTGGTGATAAGCTCTCGCTTATGAAGATTGGCTTAGGATCGGATTCATCCCCATGTTGACATGGATCACCTTATCTTCGGTAGGAGGTTCATGCTGTTTAAAATGCATATCCCACAAGATGTTAAGGCGTTTGATCCAGGGATTGTTGGTTGATTTGATCAATTATTGGTCATCCTCTGCATCTCCGACTAGATGACTGACTAAAGCCATGTTCACAGACATGCTTTTAAATATTGCTCTGATAGTTGCATCGGATTCCCATGAGGATGTTCCGGATGAACAATCTTGATACAGGCAGTTGCCAATCTCGCCTTCTGAAAGAAGAGGAGTTGAGACGTAACCTAACCCTCTTTTAGTTTTATGGTAATAATCAAGAGGTTTTCTTTCTACGGTAGAAAACCAAATCGACGCTCGTCTTCCTTTACCAAAATTTAAACTTTCTTGTTTACCAAAGTCATAACCCATCATTTTCATCAATTTGATAGAGTTAGGTTTATGATAATGGAAATAGAAGACTCACCAGTCCTCCTCTGAACTCTCTTGCTTGAGTAATTTAGGTTTGACCCTACCGAAATAGATCGGCTTTTGCCCTTTCCTTTTGGACGGGACCATGAAAAAAGCTTTTTGTACATCTTCCATCTCTTCGAATGTGGTGAAAGATGATTTTAGAGGCAAAGTAAGCGAAGCCTCGGCGTACAATGTGTGCCATGAATCAGTACCCGTATCTGTATCAGACTCTATTTGTTCATATTCAAAGGACACATCTGACAAGTACGTCAAATTAAAATTTTTATTAATGTACCACTCTCTCTCACTCGGTATATTATTATTATCTTCACTTTGACCCATTACATCAAAATTCAACTCTCATGGATAATCTTCCTCAGGATCGACTCGTTATCAGCTTCATTGCCACTGTTGGTGGCCTCGTTTGACTGCTCTGGTTCTTAGGAGTCTAGGTAGAAGATCGAGTCAGTGTGAAAGTTTTCCACCCCTTTGAAGTGTTGCTTCTCAACAATCAGAGTTCTAACTTCTCCCTCTTCATCAGCATATTTCATAACACGATAAAGAGTAGATGGACAATGCGATTTGCATGAATCCAAGGTCGTCCTAGCAACAAATTGTAAGACGTGTCCGCATCAATGATATAACAAGTCACTTCGGACTTGAGATCTCCGATTTGAGACTTGAGTTTGATTTTACCCAAGGGTCGTGTGCTGTTGGCGTTAAAGCCGAAGATGGTTGTCTGGGTAGAACTTAGCCGGTGTAGGGGAATCCCTAGGACTTGCATGACCCGATATGGCATGATGTTGAGTGTCGAGCTCGGATCAACTTATACTCGACTAATCTCAGAAGAGTCAATATACCCTATATAGAACAGAGGTCTATCATGCTTGTGTTTGATCTACATATATTCCTGAGTGAATGATATGCATGGTAGACTTTTTGCGGCTTGTAGACACTGTACACAAGATTCTTCTTTTGAAGCTTCTGGAACTAGAGTAACTTGGGTAATAAAGCTTTCTGTGTCCGTCAAAGATTTAATTAGAGATTCCCTCGTGGTCTTGGATAGTCGTAGGAGCTCATACAGGATGATCCTTGCAGGGATGTTATCTAACTGCGCCATGACGTTGAATCTAAAAGGAGTGTTCGATCCTCCAGTCTCCTGTTGAAGAATGTTCTGGCTGAAGTGAAACTCTTTCTGTTTTCCTTTATCGGTTATCTTCTTAGGAACAGAACCCCCAGCCTTCAGAGCTTGTTCTTCTGCTCTTTGAGTATCTTGGCTATAGTTTTTCAAATATGTTTTCCCTGATCGGGTTCCAGGGTTACCTCCTTGATCTGTCGCAAGGATGATCCTCTCTTCTTCTGAGTCTGTAAGGGGTCTGAGATGATCATCATCTTCATTTATATAGGGGCTAATCATATTAGATGACTTTACATTGCCTCTCTTCTTTTTTGTTGATGCTCTTGTCCACTGCTGGTCTTTAATTAAGTCAGGATGGACCCTCATGATTTCTTCTTTTGGAGTAGTGAAGGGTACCAAACCTTTATCTTTCTGACCATGTGAGTCAGCATTCTTCATGTGTATTTCCCCTTCAGGAATAAGGATAACACCGTCTGCTGCTGCTACAGGAGGAAAATCTCCGAACTGAACCAATATCAAATTGGTGGACACGGTTTTCTATTCTGGTTTTAGTTTGAGTACATTAGCATTGACCAGGTGTTATAGTAGTTAAGATCACCTACCTTTCCTGCTTCATCAGGTTTCTTTACTTCAGGAAGTTTCAGTTTGTTATTCTTCCAAAGTAGCTGGAATAAGGTATCCATATGTTCCTCCTTGAAGGAGTACTACTTGGGTGCCTTCTGTTGATTCGATACCTTGCCCTGCTTCGCAAGTAGCGCTTGAGTATTGGTATCGGCGGCAAGAGTCTCCTTTCCCTTAGACCTAGGAGCATTGCCTTGGTTGTGTTGTGCTTACGGCTTCGTTTTATTAGCTTCTTTAGCTTTGACCCGGGTAATAATTTCTTCTACTTAATGTCCTTGTGAGACCAACTGTTTCTAGGAGCGACACTTTGCTACTCCTATTTGAGCCAGGATATGGGTCTGCAAGTTGTGCCTGCAAGTTTCTACCAAAGTAGATTGTGTCATACCTGATGGGTATCATAGGGCCATGCTTCGGAACCTCTCCAAAAAGGTATTTATGGATTCTCCCTTCCTCTGCTTAGTGGCGAGAAGGGTTAGGACAGAGACTTTTGAATCATCCTCAAAGAACCTGGCTAAGGAAAGCCTTTCTAGATCTACCCATTTCTTAATAGACCCAGCAGACAACTTCATGAACCATTCGAAGATAACCCCCTTAAGGGTACCGATGAACAAACATGTCGATATGGCATCATTCACTACCACATCTCCAGTTTGTGACTTAAAATAATAGATGTGTTGGTTTGGTGATCCTGTGCCATAAAAAGCCTATAGAGTCGGGGCCTTGAATTTTGGAGGATAGGGAGCTGTGTCCCATTCTACGGGATAAGGTCGCACTACTCCACCATCTTAGAGCTCGTTCCTATTGGCAATTGCGTTAAGACGATCTTCCAATTCCTCCATCTTGACCGACTAAGGATTATGCTCATTTTTTCCCTCTTCTTTAGAGGTGGATTTTATACTGTGAGCTTCATGGTTCGAATTCCCATTCACTTTATCCTTCCCTTTTGACGATTTCATCTTTCGGGAGGATTCGGCTTTTTGGACCTTTTCTGCGACAAGATGAGTCATCAGATCTTGCAGTTGATTAAGAGTCTCTTGCTAAGCCTAGAGCATGACGTGGTGTTCATCGACACTCCTTACTAGGTTATCTGAGCTTTCTATCACATAAACAGGATTCGCATGCGCTACAAAAGAACTCGAGGACTGAGATTCTGTGATGGCTAAGTGTTCCTCATCAGAAGTTGCTCCTCTAGCCAGTCGTTTATAGTTGACAGGAGGAATGGCTCTTGTCTGGGTCCGGGTGTGTCGATATATCCCTTCGAACTCATCATAAATTTCTCTGACGGTCGGTGAACGGCTTGTTTCTGAGTCATCAGAGCTAAGAGCTGAGGCTTTTCCTCTACCGATCAAATTAATAGTGACCTCAAGATATTCAATTTCTAAAGCTTTCTTCATATGTCAACGTTGTCGCTTGGCAAGCGTAGCGACATTTATCAAACGATCGAATACCGATCGTCGAGGTACAGATGCACAACACTAGCATTCTGAGAGGACCGTAAAAATAAGCTGCTCATATTAACATGAGTGGGATTCTTGTTGCACTGGTCTTTCTCTCGACAGCAATTCTCATAAGTTAAAAACTTGAGAGGGACCCCTCACAGAGTGTGAGGGTGGAGATGGAACCCCTGTCCATCAGTGGATGAGACTGGTTCTTGGCAAACATAAACTTTAAATCCATGCTGATCTTTTTGAACACGACAAATCACATCGCATTCTAAAGTAGAAATACGAGGGTCGTGTTTAACTGGATTAACGCTAGACCAAAGTCTGCGTTTTGGTGAAACGCACCTCTGAGGGTTGCATTATTATTTTGGAACGAGTTCCTGGGAACTACGTTTAGTTAGATTAATGTGGTCTAGGGACCTACATTTTGATTTTGAAATGCACTCCTGAGAGTTATGTTTGATTTGAGAAACGCGTCTCTGAGGACTGCATTTTAATGTTGAAACGCGTTCCCAAAGATTGCGTTGTGATTTTGGAACGCTCCCTTGAGGGTTGCATTTTAATTGAATCACTCAGGGCTTGTATTTGAGCTCACAACCCTAAGACTTATGTTCTGGAGTCGAAACGCAATGCTCAGGTTGAGGCTCACAAACGTGGCTCTCGCATTGATTGAGAGATCGGTTCTTTCAGAGATAGGCTCACCGTAAGGATCTTCTCCTCCATCGAGCAGCATTTTTCTTAGCATGTCTTAAAGATTTTGTAGCGAGATTGTCGACCTTGATGGAGCTTGTGGCCGCAATGAGCCTTTTATGACCTAACACCCGTTGTGTCGATGCGGAAGTAGGATTTTCAACTTGTTGGACAAGTTTAGCAGAAGCCGATTCCACTCCTTCAGAGGAGGGGTTGTTCGAGTAGTCTTGATCAAAGGGGAGGGTCTCCTTTGATGATTCAACAATGAATAGAGCTTTGGTCTTGTGGGTGACCGTGCAGATCTTGCGCCTGGCCTTAGGGCTAAAGGATCTGGAGGAGAGTACTTCCTCGTACTTGGCTTGATCGAATTCCACGACGAGAGTCTCGACTGTTGTTCCAATGAGGTTAACGTCAGATTGCGTCACCACTTCTTCGTCTGTGAAGCTAATCCCCAGCGGAGTCGCCATCTTTTATTTGTGGGAAAATTGGGAGAATAATTATGAGAAATGTATTTGATTTTATTCTCTCTAACCGATTTAGATAAAGAATGGTTTACAATTCTCTCAAAGTAATCTCTCTCTAAGAGACTTAGAAAAAGAAATTACAAATATTCTTAATTGGAATACCAATTTACAAAAGAGAAGAGGATCGATGGAGATCCTCCCCTTTATTTAAAATTGGGTTCTTCACGGTAGCGATGAGATGCCACCCTCGATCTTGTGTAAAGTTTGCTTCTCGTTAATGATTCGATGTTTAAACTCATGGAACACGGTTGAATCCTCTTGATTGATGTCGAGGATAATTTGCGTGGCAAGTTTAAAAAAACAACTCTTAACGAGTTTAAGAACTCAGAACGAGTTTAAACTCTGTAACAGAGTTGATTTGAACTAAAAATTGGTTTTAAAGCCAAGCCACAAATCTCCAAAGAGTTTTGTTGCCGAAGAATATTTCCAAGATCCAGTGTCGGTCTCTCAAAATTCAAGCTCCTCTTTTAATCTGCCTAAAGATCTTCCAAGATTTTTTTCTCTCCTTAACTCAGTTGAGATTGTTGAGATTTATAGGGGGATTAAGGGGTGTAACTACCATCTTAATCCGCTTCTAAGTGGGGGAGTGATCCCCTCAAATCGTGGAAAACAGTTTTGAAACCGTTCAGGTCGTATTTGAACGAGTCAAATGCAAAATCCGTGTTCTGGCATGAATTTTGCGCTCGAACACAGCGTCTGGAAGCTCGGACGCAGCTTCTGGATGTTGCGTTTGTAGTATTTGGAGGCTATGTTGGCAGCTTGAAAGCTGCATTTGCATTGCTTTGACTCTTGAATACATAATAAACAAATACAAATACTAGACAAATGATATTAGAAATTATTTTTAAATCATCATCAAAATAAAGGTACTAACAGGTCGATGCTCCACACGAGTGTCACTAGTCCAGCTTGTTTCTACCATATTGAACCTACATTTGGACTGCGTCTCCAAATAAAAATTGGGTTACCACTGTCAGTGACCTTACTTATGGGCGTAACCCCATCTCCCTCGATGAATCCAGAACCACACTCCTGGATAAACCCTTAGTCAAAGGGTCTGCAAGATTTTTCTCAGACTTTACAAAGTCTAGAATCATAACTTTACCTAGTAGGCGTCGTACAGATTTATATCTTATTTGAATATGTCTGTTTAGTTTTTTATTTATATGCACTTGCTTTAGAAGCTCTATGGTAGATCTAGGATCAGAATGAATGGAAATTGGAGGAGAGGGTTTAAGGACCAAAGGAAGTTCAGAAAGTAGATCTTTTAACCATTCTACTTTAGTGCAAGTAGTATCAAGAGCAATTAGTTCAGATTCCATGGTGCTCCTGGCAATTACTGTTTGCTTACAGGATTTTCAGGATACAGCAGCACTACCAAAAAGGAATATATATCCAGATGTAGACTTTACACTGTTAGAATCTGTGACTCAGTTAGCATCACTATACCCTTCTATAGCATCAGGGTACCCAGTGTAAGTCAAGCAATAGTCAACTGTGCCTTTTAAGTGTAAAACCCCAAAAATTTGAATATTTTATAATAAATAATAAATATATTATATTATAAAAAAATAATATTTATTAATGTTTTAGTATGCTAAGAATTGATTTGAGATCAATTCAATGTATATATGTGAATATAGAAGTGATATCATGCACACGTGCACGGGCCAGAATCTGAGAAAAACAACTAGTTAAAAGTATATGCTTTTACACACTGAAACAATTAGAATCTGGAAAAACTTAAAATACCAAAGTTGTAGGTATCTTCAAGATATTTCTAACAAATCTTATATCACCTCATTCCGAGGTCAGGCGTGAAAGTTATTGCTAAAATACCGAAGGTTGTTTTCCTAGTCAGACTAGGTTTCCTGGTTCGGGTCAAACGGGTTTATTTCGGGTTTGCATATATATATATTTATGTTTTCATAAAAATTATTATCCTTATATCAGAGTTTCAAACCCTACCAGTCCTATTCCTCTCTCTCTCTAAAGCCCTAACCCTAAAATTGAGAATTTTGAGAGCTTTGTGAAGCAAATATCGACACAAGGGCGAGATCATCGACGTGTAGCAAGGAGAAAACGGATTGTTTGCACTTCTAATTGCTTGTTGTTTATCTTAGAGGCTTAGAATGAAATTTGAGGTAAGATTATCTTTATCCAAACTTATTCTCATAGTTAAATAACTGGTGTAGATGATTAATATGATGTTGAATATGTGTTTTCATGCTTTAATCTTAACCTGAGGTGTTAAAAGTCAGATTTTTGATAGTAAACCTTAAAACAAATGCTAGATGAATAATCTTTTCTTGCTATTTATGATAGTACCATGATCATGATCATTAGGGTTTTTTCATAATTTTATTCATATATAAGAAATTTAAGTGATGTACTATATATATGTTTTTTTTTTCAGAAAACTGCAGCACTTGTATAATATTTAATTGAGAGTTTAAGATAGCAAACAAACTCCAAATTTAACCAAACCAGTTTTAAATGAAATCTATATGTATCTACTTTCTAAAACAGAAAACTATTCTTAAAAAAAACATTGTATAGAGAAAGATATGTTATGTTTACTAATAACATATCCTGCAGAAAAATGGTTGCATATATATAATGTTTAACTAGAGATTTTGAATAACAAATGAACTCCAAACTAAACCAAACTTATGCCATTTGAAATATGTGTGAATCTAGGTTTTAAAACAGAAAACCATTTGTAAAAATAGTTTTCCTAGAGAAAGATATGCCTGTTTTACTAATAGATGTCCCGTCTATTTTTCTGCTCGTTTTGTGGAGCTGTGTTGCGCCGTTTTGAGGTACGTTCGCGGAGTTTTGAGCCACTTGATGTTACACATATAGTCATGAATATGTTATGTTATACATTTAAGAATCCCAAGGGGATTATGATGAATTTTGATTTGATCATATTTGAATTAGATATCGTTCATATACATGTTGGATGTCGTTGATGAGCACAGCTTAGTACTATATGGGATAGTACGTTGACATACCAGATATACACGGTTTATACATGAGGTGAATGTCGTTGATGAACACAGCTCAGTACTATATGGGATAGTGCGTCGACATACCAGAGATACAAAGATTTACATGAGATGGATATCGTTGATGAGCTTAGTTCAGTACTACATGAGGTAGTGCGTCGATATTCCACATGTATAGGCCATTGAGTCGGATTTTAGGAGGCTTGATCTAGCCGTCCGTCCCGCACTAGGGTGCGATAAGGCCCGTGAGCCGTATTTCTAGGATGCCTATTTGGTAGTCCGTCCCGCACTCATGTTACGTACTGAGATCGCAATGAGACTAATGAGCCGTGTACACAGTTCAGGATACCTACAGGGTAGTCTGTTGCACTGAGACAATTATTTAATAGCCTAAGTATGGTAGATGCCGATTATGAATACGACCTATCATTAAACTATATGACTGAAATATGTTACTTTTGAAAGTATACAAAATTATGTGTTGGTATTTTATTCTATCTCTCCAGTGATAGTGGAAGATATTATAAATACGATGTGTTGATATCTTATGTCTTTTACTGTCTTGTTTACTTCTTAGTTGGGATCAATGATTAGAGATTCACAACTTGAGACTTATGGTATATACATGAGGGTTTCCTTGTTTGGATTATTTCGCTCGACGTACCAGTCTCGTGTTATGGATTTCTAATTATTGGTTTCATTAGATTGTCTTTTCTTAGTTCGGTATTAATGTTTAGATATCTACTATTTGAGACTTATGGTATATACATGAGGGTTTCCTTATTTGGATTATTTCACTCGACGTACTACGTCTCGTGTTATAGGTTTCTAAATGTTAATCCTACATAGATACAGAGAAAATGAATCTAAGTAGACTATGCTTAATAGATAGAGCCTTCACTCCATCTAGTAGCCCTTCCCCTGGGGGCGGATGGACGTAATCTTGATGTAGCGCTCTGACGCTCTTGTTGTTGTTCTTTTTCTTTTAAATTACTTTTCAGGTAGTTCAGAGTTTCGGAGAGCCGCAGGGTGACGGAGTTCTGGCATAGTCGTCGTCGCGTATTTTTACTTATAGAGACTCCACTATAGTTTTGATTTTTATCCAGACATTAGAGTTTCATATTCATATTGTAAAGGCAGTGTGCCTTAGTACGATTTTTAGTTGATTCATGTTGAGACATTTTCATCATTCAGATATCAGATGTATTATAGTTGAGACATGATTCTTTTTATTTATGAGATATCTCTTCTATATCATGTCTATTATATTTATTCCCTTTATTTTGCATGTTTGTACCTACACTTCTATTTGGTTCTACTAGAGGATATTACTGTGATTGGTGAAACATGTTTATGCACAGTGTGGATGCATGGCAGGTTTGACATCTTTGATTTCACCTTGGACTGTAGTCCTATGTGAACCCAGGGGCGTCACATTAAGTATTTGAATACTCTCTCTAAGGCAATCCAGTGATCTTTTCTAAGATTGCTGGTATACTGACTCAGTCTCCCTACAGCATAAGCTACATCGGGTCTAGTCCGGTTGGATATTGGAGAGATCCAATCAGCTGAGAATACTTCAGCTGGGAGACAGGATCACCTTCATTCTTCTTCAAAGATATAGAAGAGTCATAAGGTGTAGAAATATGTTTAGAGTTATAAAAATTGAATTTGATTAATATTTTCTCAATACTATGAGAAAGACTTAAGGATATTCCTCTAGTGTCTCTAGTAATTTTCATTCCAAGTATCATTGATGGCAAGACCTAAGTCTTTCATGTCAAAGTTCTTGAAGAGATAATCCTTAACCTTTAAGATTTCTTCAAGGGTTGTTCCAAAGATAAAAATATCATCAACATAGAGACAGAGGATGACATAGTCATTATTTATCACTTTAGAATAAACACACTTATAGTGTTCATTCACAGTGAAGCCATATTGTGCAATGACTTTGTTAAATTTCTGGTGCCATTGTTTAGGAGTTTGTTTTAGACCATATAAAGATTTAACAAGTTTGTAGACTTTGTTTTCCTGGCCTTTGGCAATGAAGCCTTCAGGTTGATACATATAGATTTTTTTCATCTAAATCACCATTCGAAAAAGCAATTTTAGCATCTATCTGATGTATGTTCAGCTTATGAATAGCAGCAAAATCTAATAATACTCGGATAGTTGAGATTCGGGCTACAGGAGAATATGTATTGACATAATCGATGCCCTTTTGCTGAGTATAGTCTTTAGCTACTAATCTAGCTTTATATTTATCAATGGAATCATCAGCTCTAAGTTTCTTCTTGAATATCCACTTACAACCAACAGGGTTACAACCTAGAGGTAAGTCAGTGAGTATCCAAGTATGATTTCCATGATAGAATTTATCTCATTATCAATGGCTTCCTTCTAGAAAGGAGATTCAGGTGAATCCATTGCTTTCTTAAAATAGCTTGGATCACATTCACTAAGAAAGGTAAAGAAGTCTTCCCCAAAGTCCGTTTGAATTCTACATCTTTTACTTCTTCGAGGTTCAATATCTAAAGGCTAAGAAGAACTAGAAGATGGTAGATCAGAAGGAATAGATGAACTAGGATTTTCTGAGATTTTGGATTTGAAAGAAAATATGTTTTCAAAGTAGACTGCATCTCTAGCTTCAATGATAGTATTGTTGAATATATCATTGATTTCAGAGTTAATGAAAAGAAATCTGTTAACATTTCTATCTAGTGAATATCCAATAAAAGCAGTGTCAACAATCTTAGAACCAATTTTTCTTTTCTTAGGTTCGGGAATAGCTAACTTAGCCAAGCAACCCCAAATTCGGAAGAAGTTCAGACTAGGAGTTCTCCTCTTCTAATATTCATGAGTTATATCAGAATGTTTATAGGGAATTCTATTAAGAATGAAGCAGGCAATAAGAAGAGCTTCACCCCAGAGATTTTTAGGTGCTACTGAACTGAGTAACATACAGTTCACCATGTCCATAAGGGTTCTGTTCTTTCGTTCAGCTACCCCGTTAGACTGTGGTGTATAGAGAGCAGTTACCTCATAAATAATATCATATTCTTGGCAATATTCAGTCATTTCATTTGAGGTATACTCCCCCCCACCCCATGTTTAGATCTTAGAATATTGATCTTTCTGTCAAGTTGGTTCTCAGATTTAGCTTTATACACCTTGAACCTATCTAAAAATTTATTTTTAGTTTTGAGAAGATAGGTGTAACAATATCTAGAGTGATCATCTATAAAAGTCACAAAATATTTCCTACCCCCTCGGGTGAGAACTCGGTTCGAGTCACACACATCACTATGAATTAATTAAAGGGGTTCAGAGTTTCTAGTTATAGAGTTGAAGGGTTTTTAGCGTGTTTCCCTTGAACACATATCTCACACTTAGATGATGGATCATGAGAAGATTTAGGAATAAGGTTCAATTTAGTCATTCTGAGAAGATTTAGGAATAATGTTCAATTTAGTCATTCTCTTTAAGGTTTAGAAATTGACATGTCCAAGTCGTCCATGCCAAATATCACAAGACTCAACAAATTGTGCAACAGAAGACTCAAATTTTTCATTAGTACTAGAATTGATTACATTGAGCTTGAAAATACTATTACAAGTAAAACCTTTTTCTATGAATACATTGCTCTTTGTAATCACAAATTTATTGGATTCTTTTACAATCCTATAGCCAGCTCTAAGGAGAAGAGATTCACTAATCAGGTTGCGACGGAGAGAAGGAACATGATGAATGCCTTGCAAATTTAGAGTTTTTCCAGAGGTCATGATGAGCTCTATACATCCACTTCTCATTATTTGTTTGGTGGAGTCATCTGCTAAGCTTATGCTTCCTCCACGTGGTTCCTGGTAAGTTAAAAACCAAGAGCGATTATTGCAAACATGAATATTAGCTCCAGAATCCAAGTACCAATCAGTGGAAGAAGTAAGTTGTTCAGGATAGGGAGTCAAGAGTTGAGAACCACTAGAAGAAGAATCAGGAGTGTCTATAGTAAATAACAGGCCAAGGGTAGTGAGTCACTATCTCATCTGATTAGCCTACTGTTTGTAATTAACTCCGATGAACGTCTTAGGTTTGACACTCTCGAAATGGTCAGGGTTAGCCATAAGTCCGATTTAAAGTTAACTAGTCTTGGTATTTGAAATCTTAAGTGGGTAAAAAATATTTTTATCAATACCAATCGACTAGTTACTTAGGAGATTATGACTTTAAAGGATGA